>LR139500.1:0-35755 GCA_900659605.1 Tisbe holothuriae | reverse complement strand
AAAGTGATTTTCACCCTTTGGTCGGACAAGGCAATTATGATTACCATTATTTCTCCTCAGCATGTTTAAAATTGTCCTAAATCCGTGCCTCGTTTAGCATTGAAAAATCTCACGAGTTAAGTAATGATGATGGCTTAATAATAGTAATAACAGCAATTCTTCAAGTGCACTCAGCGGATGTTCAAATCATTCCAAGATGATAATATACATTATGCAACAACATATGCACATGAAACAAAACAAATAACATGAGGACAACCGCAACATTTATTTCGTTCACTTATAATGAACATAATTACACGGTGTTTTAACTCTCTCTAAAGCTGACTCCTCCCTTTTGGCATTTTTGCAGCGTGCATTTTTTAAACCATACTAAAATCTGGTGTAAGTATCATCAGGTATCGCATGATGCAATTTTGTTGTTGGATAAATTCGTCACCAGAGCGTGACTATCAAACACAGTGGGAACATAATAATATAACTTATACAAAACAACTGTGGTACAAAATCAAGATAGAATGCAACTTTAATCACACTGAACTGACATATATTTTGACATTCTTTGCAATATGATCCCACTGTGCTTATGACAGAAGTGTAGAGAAGGAAATGATGATAATCTCATAATTCGACAATTGGCGATATTTGATCCTAGAAATTCTTTCTTTTGCCAAAACGATATTTGTAAATTGTGAGATTATTCCTTTCGCCTTCTTTTGCAACTTTGTTTAAAATGGCGCCATTCTCTTTGTTTTATGGAAATTTATAGTGCGGTAAAATAGTTTTACACACATCTTAAAGCGGCCGCAGGCTATTTTTTAAAGCTCCTTTTTGTCTTTACGCAATAATGGATATGTTTTCAAAAGGACCAGAAATAAAAATGCTTGCTCCAATAATAATAAAAATGCACTTGCCGACTACAGCGCATTATGTGCATGCATGTGTTGAATCTAATTTTAAATTGCTTTCAAGCTAATTAAAACGGATACATTTGACAAATTAGAGCTTCTACCGTGGAATATACATGTCTATGAACAAGTGGCCAATATTTAAAAGTTCTCAATGAATAGCCTCCAGTGAAAAAATAAGTCGATGATTTATATCAATAGCAAAGCCATTTTGAGGACTGCGTATACGACGATCGGAGTCCTTCCTAAAATGGAAAAAGTGGCCCCAGCGAAAGAAGAAATCGATTCCAATATATTCTTGAAGGAAACTTTGTGGAGATATCCCATCAATCAGCTTTGAATCGCAGTCGACGAATAAGAAACTTCTTTTTACAAACGGAGGGTAGGGATGCCAGTTTGTACAGGATGGTCGGGGTATTTTTAGACTGTCCTATAACTGCATTGCTTATTCTTCATAAAGTGGCATCCCTGCAGCCAAATGTACCCCACAACTATAAAACGCAATTTTCCGGCAGATTTCCACACTTCTTCTTCTTCCCCTGATAATGCTGATAAGTTGAGTGACGTTCAAATTTAAACAGCGAAAACATTAAATGTTTTCCTTGCATTATCCAATTTTCAGATCAAGCACTCTATTTTCGTACTTCCTAGAGAGGGGGACGGGGCATAAGTGGAGGGTCTGCTCTATTGGGCCTCAAGGCAGAGTGCAGTCTACAGGACAGCGTATTGCTTTACCAAACAAGGCCTTTTCCTGTGTACTATATACAGGGGAGTCCTTCAGTGGCATTCTACAAAATTGCGGAGTAAAAAGATGGAAGCTTTTCCTCCTTCTTTTTCCCACTTTTGCATCAAGCACATTAAAACACGCGACCAGATTTATGACCACACAACCTGCAACCATAGACATACCAAGCAAAGGTTTTGCAGCTCCATGGACCCACTTTTGAATGACTTACGACGACGTATTGAAGAAGAAAACTGTCCACAACTTGGGTGGTTCTGGCTCAGAATAAGGTGGAGACGCCCAGGTCTAAATCATTTTTCGTCCTTTTTATGCATAAAAAGGGTTGTCAGTTGAAAGGGTTGATGCTATTAACGGTTAAAAAGAGGCATATTTATGAGCAACATGGTAACCCTTGTACTGTAAGTGGGTGGCTGTAAAGGAGGAGTAATATTAATATCTCATATGTTGAAGCCAATGTCATCTTGTAATGCAACAATAATGTTAAATAACATGACAGGCAAGTCCTGACAATAATTACTCATAAATGAGTCAGAAGAAAAGTAAGACAAAGAGAACAACATGTGCATTATGAATTCATTTGTGGGACAAAAACGGGACACAAAAGGATGATAAGGAACTTTTGCAGAGTGGGAAAAACTCCTGGTGGACACTTTTCAGCTCTTTGTTTTCTTCTTCGATATTTAGGCCATATATTTTTCATCATCATGCATGTCTGAGCACAGATCTAATAAATACAAATTGAGACTCAGACGACATGTAACATGTGGATAAGCATCATCAGACGACTACTTCAAACAAAGGTTCAAATGACACTTAATTGGGCAGTTTTAAGCCTTTTATATGCATAAAACAAGGACACGGTTCATCACACATGTGCTATTCATTGTTGTCCGATTACAGTTTTTGCTAACATTAAACAAAATTGTTGCGCACAAGTGGAATATAATAATAATAATTTAGAGCGTTGAAAAACGATTTGAATAATAATCTGTAATGATGACCTTTAGATGGCCTTAGCTGACATCATTCATACTAAGTAATTACTAAGTAAATATAACATTTATTTAATAAACACTTAGTATTTATTGCTTTAGTGTAATCTAGCTATTTTTAAAATATACTAATAAAAGTTATAAGTAATAGAAGAATGCCTGACTGCCATTTTTCATTGGCACACGCTCATAATAATAATAATGACATTCCCCAGCTCTGTTTTCCTGATTGTAGTCGTCCAAAAACGGCTCCTTCGTCCATCATCATTGTTATGTTTGGCCATTGGCATATAGTCAGAACATCATCGTCAGCAGCTCCGTGGATTGGCACTCAGAGATGGCAGTGAGATATGGCCGTGCAAATTATCTACTAATTTAAAATCAGTGCCGTGTATCTCTTTTAAAGACACGATCAAGCTCTAGCATTGGGGGTTAAATTATAGCCACGTTTGCACCTTATAGAAGCTCTTTCTTCTCTTTTCATAGAGATATCTTTGTTATACGACAGCCCGTAAACAATATTTATAGCCGACTTGAGCACACTGGACTCCTGTTTTATGGCATGTGCAGAGAATGAAACCACTGTGCTTGGGCTAATATACACTTGTACCATTTCCTTGGGGCGCAGGAAACCCCTTTGAGCGTAATACCTGAACGGGTTTCACCAGCAGCAGAAGTAGCAATCTCAGATAAATCTCAAGAAAAGAATTTATTTATATATAGAACCCCATTCCTGTTGTGTACGAGCTGGCCTCGGCAAAAAGTGGTATGATGATACAAGGGTTGAAAACAGGTCAAACTATGAACAGGGGGCATAAAAATAAATTTCATTGCTTCTTTTGCGTTTCAAGAACAAAAGGGATTTTTACAAACTTGTTTAAGAATTCCTTTTAATTCTGTCCAGGGAAAACTTTTTCTCGGGAATGTTGCTTCCGCTGTCAGAGCTCTAAAATCATGTACAAAAGGAATAAAGTAGATTATAATTATTACACTGCATGGCACGTACTCCTAATTACAAGCTGTTGTTTCCTGTAAGCTTGGAAATATGAAGCTGTGCCAAAAAGTTTCTAACTTGGTGGTTGTTTTCCTTGAGGGGTTGCTGTATAAATGGTGGCTGAGTCTCAGCATATTATTATAAAACACATATTTTGAAGTATCGTCATATTTTCTCCTCCTCTTGTCCAAACCATAGCTGCATTTTTATAACACTGCCCACTACACACACAAAATTGATGGGTTCTCTACATTTTATATCCTCTCTCTCTCGTTTTTTGCACAAAGACCCTTTGTTTCATCCACTTCTTAGTGGCAGAAAAGAATGTATATACATAAATTAAACTCAACTTTTGAAATTAACATGCAATGCAGTTTTTTAGAATGCTCATAACATTTATAATGTTATGCATTGACCACATGCAGAAATTAGGTCATGGCAGGGACACACATTTGATACTCTTCAATCCTAGAATAATGGGTTAATGGTCTCAGCAGAGAGTGCTTTGTAAACTGGAGCACTTTTTCGGAAGCCATGGGGGTGCTACTGAGTAGAAGTAGGAAGAGGAACGAACACCACATTGAATGCTCTTTACTGGCTTCTTTTTTCTGCTTCATTCGACAATACGAACCATGGGAAATGGATTGGAAGAGAAGAGTGGCTAATGCGTTGTGTCGTTCACTACTCAGCCCATTATGGGGATTATAGTATTATTTTCTAGCCAACATACGTAGATGCCCTCTAACCTTTGATAAACCGGCTCTAAACCATCCCTTTTTGTATATATTTTTTGACCATTATGCATACTGAGTGGATGTACGTACATGCCATATAGACAGAGTTACTGCTACTACAGGTAAATAATAATATCTAGGCATGGGAGCAAAAAACGGTGAACTGCCGGGCTGATAAGATAAGGGAGAAAGCGAAAAAGATGAATGAGCAATAAATTAAGCATGGAATAGAGTTGGTAGCCAGAAGTATCTGTAGTCGGGTAATAGACTCTGAAGTGAAATTAATCCGTCACGTCGTAGATTATCAATTCAAAGTACAGGCTGAAGAAGCAATTTTAAATCACACCACGTGGTACATTCTGATGCCTTGTTTACTTCTTCCCCTTATGGATGGAGCAGCTGCCAATTTAAACTTTAAAAAGAGAAGAGAATGAGGATTCTTTAACACTCGATTACGCAACAACACCAGCGACGCTGCCGCAGTTCCAAGGACGCAGAATAATAGCAGCAACGCCGACCAAAGCTGCGAATTTAAAAGGTACCTGCGCAAAAAGGGGGATCCGCCTAACCGGCCGGCTGGGGGCCTACCGCACATATGCGAATAAGACCCGAGCCGCACATGTGCGTCTTAAAAAACGACGCACGTGGGGATTCCTTTTGGAAGGATCGAGAATGTGTTTTCTTCTTCCAATGCCGGCATCACGAATATGAGTGTTACGAGGAGTGTTTCGTACTTTGTACTCATATGTGGAACTGCTGCTGCGTAGTTTGTGAAAAAAAATCATGAAGAGGAAAACAAGATGTTTATAAATAAGTTTGTTATTTTCGAATTCATGATAATTCAGAAGCCTGTTTGTGCAACTATGATATATTTTGGGAATATTTCTTTTCAGGGGATATTCGGCGTTGCCCCTCATTTTTGTACACAATATTATTTTGCCGGCCGCTTCTTTCCCAACTCAACTTTTTTCCCTAGCAGCAACTTCTCTGTATATATGCATGGTGGAGCTATTGGGCTTCATCCTAGTACATTGTATATATGATGGACACCAATGGTCTCCAGCTGAGTGCGTGTCGACTTGTTCTTCTTCTTCTACAACCTTCCATTTCGCCGGCTCCAATCTCATATACTGGGAACTCCGAAACGAGAGTATATATTGGACCGTATTCCGGTACATGTACATGTTTTGTTATTGTCAAAACTGCGAGACCGACTCAGCTCTTTTTACGCACGCACAGGCCGAGTAGGCCGCATTATCATCATCGTCATCATCATCGTATCTATGTACGTACATCGCACACACTGCGGCTAGATCATTCTTTAACAGCGGCTTTGGAGGAGGGGATGGAATAGAAGCAGAGAGCGAATCCACTGCTAGCTACGTATATTCTTCTCAATGACCCTGAGTGAGGCCTTGAAAATGGAGAGGAGAGGGGGGAAGTGTAGCAGAACTTTTTAAAGTCATGAAGCGGCTTCACTTTCACTCTCTATGAAGAGATTGACCTTTGTTGCGGCCACAGAGAAGCTCAAAGTGCATCGATTAATTAGAATATATTGCCATGACCGGCTTTGTCCATTATCTCTGTAATGTGTTTGTTATTGGGAAGAGACGTAAAAACCCTTGAATCCTCTTCTCCGCTCAGCTGATGATAAAAACATTGTCGCCGGCTAGCGAGGCAAATCTCTTCTTGCTGCGCCACCCCCCGATAATCGTAAACATGTCGCAATCGAGTCAAGGCTGCAGCCGGGTCAAGATTGTCCAATGACGTATTATCTTCTGCCCTCTTCATTTGTATATCTATGGGTAGTCTAGGCCAGTTATGCATTTCGCCATTTATGATACAACCCGTCCTTATCGATGTGCACAAACAGAAGGAAGGACAGCAAAAATGCAACAACAATATGCGCATTTTTGCCACAGCTGTTTTTATGAGTCCGTTTTAGCCATTATAGTCGCCTCCCCATTCCCGGAACTGTGCAAAAAGGGGGCCACACACACTTTACTAGACCGATCTGCGAAGAGAAGAAGAAGAAGGCGCATTAACAATGTTTCTGTGTTCGGGTTCTCGGTTATTATTGTCGCATTCTGACCACAGTGGGGCATTACAATTCTAACACATTCTCATAAAATATCACAGATTATATTAATACGCTATGTATTTAATTAAACTTGCTAGCATCCACTGTGAAAAAACGGCCGGCTTAGTATAACCGGCCCCACAGTTTTTGCGTCTCAGAGTTAGTTACACTTTTTTGCAAACATCTTCTTAGACAATCAGGCAGCAGCGTTACGAAACGCACTTGGAGAAGAAGAAGCAGGATATTTGCGCAGTATAGAAAAGAAGTGGTTTGGAAGCTCCTTCTTCTCCTTCTTCTTTGGTTGCAATTGTTGCATGCGTCGGGCCTATTAAGGGAGAGAGAGAGAGACCGCATTGCAAAAAGAAACTTGTGCCATTCCCTCCCACGTTTCTTATGTGGAAGAATCCATAAAAGATGCCAATAATGGCACGTGCAGATCTTTCCCTGAATAACGCGATATTGACGTAACAGCAACACAGTTTATAATGAGGGAAAATGCATTTTAAGGCCTTTGGAATATCATTCTTCTTAGAACGCCAGATATGAATTCAACAACAACAACGCCAGATAGCATATTATATTTTGAAAACGTGGCATTTTCAAGGGCAAGAAGTTTTTAAATCTATCCCATGCCAAAGCTGTTTTTGCACACACGCGACTGCGCAAGCATGCAAATAATTCCCTTTTTGCAAAATAATATAAAAAGCCGGTTTCAGGTTGTTCAGCATTCCATCTCAGATGAGGTCTAAATGCCAAGAGGGTTCTACATAAAATGAGGTTAAAATAGCTTGCAGCATGGCTGGTTATGAGCTTGCAACTTTTTGCCGGTCATAGTGTGTGTATCCATACCGTTTATTGCATCCATTCAAGCGGATCGGAACCCTCAAAGATCCATTCATAATATATGAAAATATGTCGGTCATGTGTGTGTGTATTGAAGAAGCATAAAACTCCCTTTTTAAAGGCTGATATGGGAGAAATATTCCCCGCACGGCGGATGTTAAAAAGAAGTCGTTCTCAATACCGTGAATCGTGCTTTTTAACCGGCAGTTGTGCATTTGCTGAGGCAATATGATATTATAATAACCTTGTGGTTGTATACAGTGGATGGTGCAATTGCAATGGGAAAAAGGGGGAAATTCCATGCAGCCCTGTTCAGGATTAATCAGGAATATTGTTGGGTATGTTCTGACGTGAGTGAAGTCACAAGTGACAAGGCATGCATTGTGCAATTTTAATGGAAACTGGCTAAAGGGGTTCAGGAATAACCAGGATTGCAGTTGTGCATTTTCTGATGCAATCATGGTATGTAATCCAAATTTGTGATAAACCTTGAAGTGCCATGGAAGTATTGACAAGCCCCCGATGATCAAATATTGACTTTGTTTCAACTGCTAACCCAATCGTGGCCTGCATCCATATTAATTTACAACTGTATGACTGTGTAATTGCTCATAACCACTGGCTAATGCTGTGCAAAACATTCGTATTTATTGTAATCGCTGTATGACTAAGGTGCAACTCGGGGAAAAGGGGAAAAAGGCTTCAAGTCTAATCAGGATTGAACTCGATCCAAGCTGCTGCAGCAACAGCTGAATCAAGGCCTTGCTCAGCCTTGATAACACCGCCGGGTTGAAGAGTTTCAGTTCTCATCTCGTATCTTCTGCATGTGCAGTTTAGAATCTTCTTTGTTTTGTCAAAGGTGTTGTCGATCAGGAGTGACGAGAAACATCTTTTGGGCGGATCCTATTTCGGAGCCTCGGAGGTCTCTTCGGAGGAGAAGCTCTTCGGAGGAGTGCAATTTTATCTTTTCCTGCATCCTGTGGGTGACGAAAGACGAGAAGTTGTAGAAGATCTCTTGTGTGTGTGTGCATACCGACTTTTTCACGCAAATGGCCGCATATACGAGAGAGAGCTCTTGTAAAAGTTCATAAAAAGTCGGAATTGAAAAGTGAAAGCAGCAAAATGGACTTGAGTTGGGGTTCTAACTATGAATACGACGTTGAGCAAAGGGTGAGTGCACGTGTCCTTGAAAAATGTAACTGAATACCCTTTTGTTACGATCGGGGCCTGAAATGTGTATACGAGCTCTCCTTTGTGCAATGTGCGTAGCAGTCGTTTTGTTGTCTCCTTTAGCTAAGGGCGTTACATTGCGGTCGGAATATTAGCCCACGATGTATAACCAAAAAAGATATTGACAATCTAGCCCGTTCTCTTTTCAATTTCAGACTGAACATGTTCGCATCGTGTACAAATGCACCTGGCCACGCTGTCAGACCACCAAGGATGTCTGCTCAGACATTGAGCGACACGTCAGGAAGAGTCATCTCAAGTGAGTCACGGTCTTACAAATCTCGGAGCTCTTTTATAACCCCTTTATCTCTTTAGTCGACCGGACCCCGCGTCTGAAGAAGACCGAGATCATGAGGAGGAATTCTACTACACGGAGATCGAGGTCCCGCTCGCCCCTTCATCATCGCCCACGGCATCGTCTCTTAGCCCCACACATTCAACGTCATCCTCATCCCCGGCGCCGCTGCTAGTGACCCACGGGGCACCACTCCTGCCCCACCAGGGAAGGCTCTCCTCGTGGGTGCCGACAACCATCACGAACGGAACGACGGCCTCCCTGCCGCCAAAGTTCCCCGTCCTGGCGGATCACATGGACATGGCCAGGCCGCCGCATGAGAACCCAGAGTACTTTGTCACGCTGCAGCCGGGGCAACAGTTGCCCCAAGTGAGCTTCAGGGCAGGGGGTCCGCCTCAGGTGGGCGTGGCTGCGCCCGTGTCAGTGGCGCTGCCGATTGCAATCCCGGTGACGAACTTTGCGCCGTTTGCGAATGGAGTCCCGCCGCAGAGGCAGATGCAGCAGCATAATGGCCACATGAATGGGAGCTCTTCCGTAAGTCAAACATATTGCTCTCATGTTTATTGTTGTAAAATGCATTGCTTATTACAGGCTCCTGGCGGCAGCAAATACATCAGACTGAGCCCAAAGCCGCTGAGCGGCACCTCGCCCAAGTCACCCATCCGCCGCCCACGCGGCGACGCAAAGAAGTGCCGCAAGGTCTACGGCATGGACCACCGGGAACTGTGGTGCACGCAGTGCAAGTGGAAGAAGGCGTGCTCGCGGTTCGGGGAGTCCACCTGACGCTCGAAGCGGCCGGCAGCTGCGGCCGGCTCTGCCTCGCTGCCCGGCGGCGCGTCGCTGCTCTCGCCGGCGGCCGCGGCCGCGCGTAAGAGCGCCAAGAAGGCCGCTGAGGCGGCCCGGCGGGCTGAGCAGCACGCGCAGCGGCAGGCGAGTGAGACCGCAGCTGAATGATTAGGAAAAGGACATCAAATACACAGAACGAAAAGTCTGAGCGAGCGACAAAAGGGCACGCAATAAACAAATATATATCCCCATTATGTAATAATATAGGTTTATAAACAATTTCGGATCATATTAGTTTTCCCGACCCACCCCCTTTCAAAAGGATACAAAACACATCTATCTAGTCGATGTTAAAAAGAGGCAATGAAATATATATTTCAAATGTATAGGGACAGTTAATATAATTATCTTTAAGTTGAAAACTCAAATTATAGGAATACAATTCCCCAAATTCTTCTCACCCCCACAACTTCTCTATATGCGCTATCTCTCTCACAAGTTCACATTGTCAGTTTATAAACATCAGAATATGAACAATCCCCGTCTTACTTTTAAACACTAGTCCGAGAAATATGTTTTAACTGGGTCGTTTTTTAAGTTTGACTGATTTGTAAACACATAAAAGCCCCTTAAAATTGACAGTCATATTATATAACAGACGACTTTTGCAGCCCATTGCAATGAACATTTTCACAAAATAGATCATGATAAAATTCAAGATATACCGTAGCTGCTAAAATCAAGCTGGCTTCCGATTTTGTATCATCCGTTTTATTCAATATCTCTCTCTGTTAACTACATATGATAAAACATACACACAAGGCCATTATCAACAAGTTATATTGCACATACTGTCGATTATGAATGCTGCATAAATATGGTTTAGAAAAAAGTGTTAAGAAGAAGAAGAAGAAGATTTCGCTGGATTTCTTCTCTCTACAAATGTCTTTCATGCATATTAGTCATCGATATATGAATAAAATTTAATTAAGAGTCCTTCTTATGAGCCTTAAAATATATAAACCAGAGCTGCTCCAGGCAAACAATAATAACTATTAATTATTATAATAATAACATAATCCACATAAGACTGCTGTAAAACATTAAAAGTGAGCGTTAGATAAAGCTTTGGAAGAACATAATCTGAATAAAACGCTCTCAGTTATCTGAAATCGCCCCTTATGTTTAGGAACTATTTTTTAAACAGTCGAAATTTCACTTTAAACACACTTGTCTAGAATTACACGCAAATTTCGCGCAGTACTTCCATTATGCAATTTTTGCCGGTGAAAGAGTACAAAGTACAAATATAAAACATATTTTCTAATCAACTCTAGATTATAATTTCATCATTCTTTGTTTATCTTTCTTCAGGGATGCCATAAATTCGTTCAGGAAGGATATTGAAAATCCATTTTGCCAATGTGACAAAAGGACGCGATATTGTACTGTAAATAAACTTATACATAACGAGATTCATGCAGAACGATAAAAGCAGATCAACCAAACTAATAGGAATCACACTTCCTTGTAAATAGTTAAAACATATAAATCTAAGCGATTATATATAAATATTCCAAAACAAGAAGAAAAAACACCAAATGTCTGTTTTTCAAATTCCTAGTATTTTATCTCGGTGTTTTAGAGGCGAAAAGTGTATTTATGAAAGAAGAAAAGAATTGAATGAACGTTGAGAAGAGGAAATATTGAAACTCATGACAAATTAGGAAGAAATATATATTTGGCAATTAATTATAAGCATTATTTTGAGGAAAACAATATCATTTGAAGTGTAATTTCACTTTTATCATTACTCCACTACTTTATACCGTAATAATTTCCTTTCACCACCGCTAGTATCATTTATAAAATTAACCCTCAAATTCCATCATTTGACGACAAAACGAACGTCCAAAACTTGTCATCATCCGGTTAATAGAAGAGAATAAGAAGAAGAAAACATGAAGAGATGTGCGAAACATATTTAGGGGTATAAAAGAGAGAAGAATAAAAACATAGAGTGCAACAATTTTAAACGAAACCTGTTCCCGTGTCTTATTCCTTTAATTCGCTTTGTCTTTGTGTTCGTACCTCCAACCCCAGCTTGATTTCCCCCCTCTAAACCAATGACACATCCACTGTACGTAGTAGCATCATCGCACAGCCGAGTTAAAAGTGGAAGAAGCAGAGAGGGGAACGAACGAACGAACGTACGCTTCTATGAAGGGTGAGTGTACTGTACAGAGAGGGTGAATGGACGAGTAGGAGGAAGTCGTAATGATATTGCATGACAGAGTGAGAGAAAGAAAGAAAGAAAGCCGGTATTATCGTAGCAGACAAAGACACATTCGCAAATGGTTTGGGGTTGCTCTTGAAAAAGAGGAAAACTCTTTGTCCTCTTTGTTTTCGAATGCTCCTCCACTCCCCATGAGAGACTGAGGGTGGAAGCAGCAAAGAGGGTAGTATTGACCCAAGAAATACCGAAAGCCAACGGCGACAAAGAAAAAATAGACGCCATGTGACACACAAAGAAGAACGCTGCTACTGCTGCTGTTCCACAGCCGGCTTTTGCGCGTTTTCCCCCTCCAATGACGCAGTTAGCAACAAAACACTGAAAACAGCCACGTTGAAGTTGATACAAAGAGAAAATGAAGTATATATTGGGATTGTATTTGTCTCATATGCGGACGTAGAGACAGAAAATAAATGCTGATTAGCAAATATACTGTACATGGGACGAGTTGTGTTAATAATAACGGAATTTGGGATGCAACAACTTTAGAAACAAGTGTGGCCTGAAGAAAATATCGCATTCAAGTGACACGAAACGGTCTTTTCAGCATGTTTTCGTCCCTTATTTATGCATGGAAAATATGTGTTACCAGAGCGGCTTCTTCTGCTTCCTCATATTCCCCTCACACGCGAACAACGTGTTTTAAGCACAAATCGAGGTCGATTTCAGCGGCAGCAGTCATGTGGTGAACGAAAATAGTGTTAGAGGAAGAGGAAGAAGACCCATCGCTATTAGATATCACAATATCCCCAATAGATACACACTTAGCACATGTGGCAAACCATGGTGTGTTTCAAATACACAGAGTAGGGCTTTGGGAAGAATTACATTGAAAACCTCAAGGGAATAGTGGGCATGTACTCGTACATATATCGGCATTTAATTGTAATTTTCCTCTGCCTTGAAAATACCCTCCCGGCCCTGTACTCCATATATATCCAACAACACACTTTCGCCTCCTTTAATAACAGCTACATTTTCACTCTCTCTAAACTTATCCCACCCTCTAAAGAATTCGGCCTTCCCTCCCTCCCAATCATAATCATGATTCAACGTACGTTGTTATATTTTCTCTCCTCCTCACATTCTTCGAGATCATCGACGTCCAGCTCGGCGGGTGGCGATTGAAGCAGAGGGAGGAAAAGAGAACTGAGTAAAAATAGCACCACCACCGGGATGCCCTTATCCTCCTTCCAAAGTCTTCCTTTCGCATTCCCTCCTCCCTCTATATTATGCTCACTTCTACCTCGCATCGTACGTTTTACGTCGCAATAGACGATGTTGTGCTTGGGATTTTCAACTGCCGGCCGGCAAAAATAATATCATGTGTACACTCCTCTCTGCCTGCCTAGTCGAACAAAGGCCGATGGAGCGAGGCAGCGGGGCCAGGAATGAAAACATTAGAGCGGCGTCGGCGTCGGGGCAGAAGCAACATTATCACCACCACCATCCTAGCCCATGATCAGCAGCTTTGCTAGGCAAGTGTAGTAGTCATCATCAGCGTCGCGCCCATGGACGAGTAGCAAGGCAGGTCGTGCGGCCTACCGACGACGGCGACAAAAGCTGCTGCTGCCTGCTGATTATACAAGCAAGGCTTCGGTATTAGAGCATAGGAGGAGGAGGAGGCAGAATAAATGGCTTCAAGCGGAGGAGGAGAAGAAGAAGAAAGAGGAGGAAACGAGCTTTTTGCGTTTTAGCTTTTGTCATGCAGCACGCACGACGAACGCACACACGCGCCGCTGTAGAGCAAGCAGCACCCACCAAAAGCGCACGAATTTTGCCGGCCGGCCGGCCAAACTTCCACCGACAAAAACCGAACTATCTTTCTTCTCTTCTTTCTTCTCCCCCCAAACGGGGCCACTCCTTTTGCGCATTGGCCTCCGTTACGCAGATACATGTAGCCTGGCTTGCTCCACCAGGCGGCCGTAGTCACGCGCGCTCGCGCACTCGCCCAGGCAGCGCGGCGCGATGTGGGTCACGGTGCTCGGACCAATGAGAGCCTCGTCCGTCGGTCACGTGCTCACTTTGTTATTGTAGTTCCTCGGCTCCTGTCAAAGCCGATGGCAGGCCAGCCGCAGGCAGCCCGTCCTGCCAAATCCGGTTGTCCTCGAAACGGGCCGCGTTGGCGGCACCCGGCAGGCTGAGTTCGAGACAAAGAGAAAGAGAAGTAGAAGGGTCTGTAGAGACCGAAAAGACGCAATTCGTGCCATTTGAGTTCGATCCACAAGTAGGAGAAGACCGACGACCAAAAATTGCTCCGAGGGGAGCGCGAACAATACAAGAACGAGACTTGCAAGAAAAGCAATAAAGCTACAAGACATAATCAAAAGAAAAGCATCACAGTGCAATTGAAATCGTATTTAGAGTTTTGTGTGAACGGTCATTGACAAGTGAAAGGAAAAGTCTTTTTCTTCCTTGGCTTGGCCTGAATGCGGCTGCAAAGAAGAGCGCCGAGAAGTAAAGAAAGAACGAGCAAACGCGACCGAGCACAGCTGCTTACCAAATACAGCTAGGCTGCAGCCTTTGAGCCTTTCCGCGCCACAGAGAGAGAAAGAAAGAAGCTCTCACTTCTTCTTTCTTTTCTTTATATATAGAACGGCGACGCTATATGTACATTTTATAGAGAGCCACTCGTAAGGCCGTGTGATAGTGCAGCCTGCCTATTGCTTTTACCCCAGTGACGACGAAACGAAGAAGAAGAAGATTTCTTTCTTTGGCCCAAACTCGATTTGTACCGCCGAGTAGGCAGGGAGAGAGAGAGTACGTCGTATATAAGCGAGAGTGTGAGCGGGCGAGCGAGCGAGCAGCCTTTGTCTTCTTCATACACTTGACAGAAAACAACTTCGCAGTGCCAAGTTACAATCCGAAGGCCAAAACGATATCACCCAATACAGTACCAAACACATCACCAGATGCCTTTGTGACCCCAGCTGAACACTTGTATCATACAACAACATGTCGACGGGCAAACGCGTGTCCAAACGGTCCCTGCTCGGGACCAGAGTCCTGGTGCCCGGCCAGGACGGCCGGTACTACTCTGGCCACATACAGGCAGTCAAGACTAGCGAGGACAACACCTCAGACAAGCGCTATGCCGTCAAGTTTGACGAGTCCAAGCGTGTGTTTGAGTTCTCAGAGAAGGTCATTCTCGGCCCGGGTTTCAAGGCCGTTGCCGATGTCAGTTTGCTGGAGGGTCAGAAGGTCTTTGTGACCGTCAACAACCGGGAGATGGCGGGCAAGGTCGTGCGGCATGACTTCGAGGCGGGGGAGGTGTTGATAAAGGTGCAGAATATGGGCGCAAATGGAGAGGTAGGTTCAGTCAGCTGATGTACTAGCTTCCATGTACTATAATGGTCGGTATCTTTTTTAAGGAGGAAACGGTCCTAGCTCCGATTGACGAGGTCCGACTATTAGAGTCTAGAAAATCTGCCCGGTTGATCAACTCCGACACGGACTTCTCCAAACTGGCCGATGTCAACATTTCCATGGAGAAGAAGAAGTCGAAAAGCGGCGGATCGTCCGTCATGGGCAGTGCTGCAAGCGCCTCTGGAAGCATCGCCATCCAAGTGCCAAGATCAGACTACGTACAGATTGCAGGGTGAGTTAGAGGCCCTCTTCTTTGTTATACTCTGCTTTGATCTGAGTACGATTTTATCTTCAGCAAACAAAGGCAGATTTTTGTAGTTTCACAATATGTCGCCGGGAGTGAGAGGCCCTCTTGGAGGATGACGTCAGAATCAGACGAAATTCAATAAGAGTTATTGACTCCCTTTCGTGTACACGAGCGTCCTACATATACAGACATATCGGGAGCTTGTAATTACGTTGTAAGAAAAACAGCTGAGACTTTAAGGGAGCGGCTATTGGAACCTAGACGACCGAATGACAGTAATACCTTACATCCAATATATTTCCAGCTCTCGAAAACGACGCACCAGCGAGAACCTTCCCGACGAAGAGGAAGTCCTGACCGAGTGCTCAGCCGCCATGCTGCTCATGAAGCTGAGCTGCAGCCCGCACTCGCCCTCCCTGGCGCCGTCGTCCCTGCCGGCGAGCGCGTTCCCCTCCGACCTGCCGTCGCCGGCCGGGTCGAGCTCGGGCGCGTCTTCGTTCAGGTCGTCCACGCCGTCGCCGCCGTTGTCGTCGTCCGTCACCGATGAGGGGATTGTCAAGGACATGGTGTTGGCAAAGAAGGCAACTCAGGTACATATACACATAAGATAGGACATGGAGAACTATAGCCCTTAGTTTTCCATGGATAGAATTACAAAATTATACTAACACAGCAGCTTGGAAATCAGAATCATGAGAGTCGGATGAAAATGTATTCAACTGATACATAAACCGAGGTTCATTCAGAATTCTTCCCTCTTAATAATTACCAATTGCCGGCATGCCGGTATCATCGGTATGAATGGACCGATATTGAAACACTCAGCTTCGAGTCAACTTTTCAAGGTCGTCCGGCTGCAGTTTTTTGCCAATTTGTTTGCAAAAGGTGGAGGATTGAAAAGAGACGAGACCGTGGCGGGTTGAAATAGGCGGAGCTAGCGACACGTACTTGGAATGTAGTTCCATTCTCCCCGTTACGTTCATTAAAAAAGCGACGACTTCTGCAACTAAAAGTATGTGTGCTGGTTCCCGTATTTCATGTGATAATAAATAATGCTACTTCATGCCGCCTGTGAGCCTTCGTTAAAACAGTAAAACACGCAACATGTTAGAAAAAGCAGTTGACCCCATTTTGTCTCTGAAGCTTTAATGGCCTCATTATCATGAATAACTGTTATGCTCTCTCTCTGTAGACGATCTACCAATGCACGTTCCCCGGGTGCCGCGAGCAGCACGTGACCCTGCAGTCCATCGAGCAGCACGTGCGCCGCTCCCACCTCAACAAGGACGACATCGCGGACGACGAGGACGACGACGAGGACGGCGAGGAGGAATTCTACTTCACGGAGATCGAGGTGCCGACCAAGGAGGTGGAGGCCGCGCTCAGGCGGCAGGGCGGCGGCGAGAGGCTGTCTCCCGCGCAGAGGCTGGTGCCGTCTCTGGGCCTCGCCGATCATCTCGACATGGCCAGGCCCGCGCATGAGGACCCCGGCCGGAAGCGGAACCAGTCCATGGCGTCCGCCATCCACAGGAGGCAGAACAACAACAACAACAACACGTTCGGATACGCGCAGCAGTCCTTATTATCAACGAGTCTCCCAAATCAACCACTGTCATTCCCGACTATGGTAAGGAAAAATGGTTTTAAAACCGGTTTTGAAGAGGATTATAATGTGGTTGCTTTTTAGGGCTCTTCTCCCGGTAAGCTGATCCTCATCAGCCCCCCTGCACGGGGCATGTCCGTCGCCCTGTCCCCACACGGGGCCCCTGCTGGCGGCGGCAAGTCCCCAGTCAAACGGGTGCGCGACGGCAAGAAGTGCCGCAAGGTGTACGGGCTGGAGCAGCGCGACCTCTGGTGCACGCAGTGCAAGTGGAAGAAGGCGTGCGCGCGGTTCGGCAGCCACGCCACTGAGGGCAGCGGCGCCGTCACGTCGTCGTCGTCCGCAGCAGCAGTCTCTGTCAGCACAAGCCAACCAATGCAGGTATCCCAGCAGCAGCCGCTTCTAACGGTGCCGCAGTTGTCGCCGACGCCGCTGAGCGGAGTCAAGGCGCTCAAGTTTTAACAAGGCCCTCCAATCAATACAATATTACGAGAGAGAAGAAACCCCAATTAAAACCGACTGATGTAAAGAGTGAATAATCAAGGCTAGTCGACTGGCTCAGAGCAAACAAAAGTGAAACGGCAAAAAATGTGTTCTTTAAAGGAAAACAATCAAACGAAGCTCCCTTGAAGATTGAAGAAAAAGAAGAAGAAGAAGTCTGATTTGGACTGAGAACGATAAAAACTACTGAAGAACGAACGATGAGAGAGTGCGAGGAGATTGTAGAAGGTGAAACCTGATTTCGCGGCCTACAATTCTCCCCGATGCAATGTCCCCTTGCCTTGTGTTTCTGGTCAAATCGGGTATAGATTGATCACAATTTCCCCATCGAGATATGTCGCTCCTTGCAAAGAAGTTTGACATCGGTGTCGTCTGATATTCACGCATACCGCAGTGCTTTCCACAGAGTTTAAAGGAGTTTATTAATGTTGATAAAACAGACTTCATTGTGACATTAAACACTAGTTTGTGGTGATTGTGGAACAATTGTATGGACCCAAAACAAATTTCGAACAAGCCAAGTTATGTGAACAGGCGAAGTTAACGACAAGACTGCTCCAGGGCTGAACATTATTAAAGGAAAATATATATTATATTAAAAACGAAGATTATGAGAAAAAAGATTCGAAAGAAAGAACGGCAAAATCACACTGGAAATACCTTTCCTTTCTACCTCTTGTTTTTTATGTTTTGACCTTCCAACTTAATCCACTTTATAAAACATTATTACTAACCCACGCAGCGTTTCATAAATTCGCACCAAATGTTCCCCTAACATCACAATTTAGTTTGTAAACCCTTTAAAATGTGTCATGTCTTAGCAATTATCAAATAATTTGTTGAGACCGTTTTATCGACAAAATTTCGTCTTCCCAACTTACATTCTCTTCCCGCGAATCATTTAGTTTACACACATATTTAACGAAATCCTGCATGTCTGAATAAATGTGCCTGTTATAAGGAGAAGAAAATCCAGTACAAAATTATAAACGAACGATTGAAATGAAGAGAGAGGGAAGAAGAAGAAGAAGAAAATTTAAGAATTCTATGCATATAACAACATGGCGAATCATAAAGCCGTCAAAAACTTATTGTGTTCAAACAAATCGAAACATGTTCTAGTGCTTATGCAAAGCAAGCAGATAATATTATATATAATAATAAACAAAAGCTATCTCTACAATATATGTACAGTCATCTATATGGTAAAGGTTTCAAGAAATAGTATATCGTCGTCCAATGTACTTTGTTTTCTATCTAAGCTCACCGAGTCTGCGATAATTATTATTACTCTTATGATGGACAATAATACACACTTTAAAGGACTTTGGAGCTATAGAAAATATAACATGCATATGAAAGGATAAAATCTCTAAAAATGACATGTAGTAGCAATGCTTTCGTCGAAGACTCCGGTCAATCTAGTTATTGCATAATATAATGATGGAAATTTGGGTACGAATATTCCATACGCATACGTAGCATAAAATGTCATTGACTCTGCGTGCAATTGCAAGTGGCGCACTTTTTCTATAACACGCATGGTAGTCATATGAATTCAGAAATACGTCCATTGATTACGCTTCAACTGCTGCACCATTTGGCTTACGAAATTTAGAGCTTTCTTGAGCAGTGAATCCCTCATTCAAGGAAACTGAATCGTTTGTCATAAAGAGCGACGGCAT
The DNA here is from genome assembly GCA_900659605.1 of Tisbe holothuriae. Classification (NCBI taxonomy): domain Eukaryota; kingdom Metazoa; phylum Arthropoda; class Copepoda; order Harpacticoida; family Tisbidae; genus Tisbe; species Tisbe holothuriae. The sequence continues at coordinate 16,456 of LR139500.1, read as the reverse complement.
AAACTGAGTGTTTTCGGGCCTTAACAGCGGTCATGTTAAGAAACCATCTTGTTATTGGCGGCCATTTTGTTAGCCGCCATCTTTTTTGTCTCGGGCCTCAACAAGCTGCATCACCACAATGGGAATCCATCTTATAGGTCGCCATTCTTTGCATCGGGGCCCTAACAGCGGCCATTTTCGGTGTTCGGGAAGCCATGTTTATTTATTGGCAGCCATTTTGTATGCCGCCATTTTTTTTGTCTCGGGGCCTCCACAACCTACATACAGCGTAGGGAATCCATTTTGTATGTCGCCATCTTTTTCGTCTCGGGGCCTCCACAGCGGCCATTTTGGGAAGCCATCTTTTTTTTGGAAGCCATTTTTTGGGGGTCCATTTTTCTTCCCTTCAGTCTGGAAGAAGACATGGAAGAAGACGGTCATGAGGTACGACACCTCTGCCCCCGACCTGGCGCCGTCGGCCGAGACCTCCTTATCCTCGGACTCTGCATCTGGCAGCGATCACGGAGACCGGTAAAGGTGCGATTGAGACTTCTCCGAGGGAGGTGATGCGGCGACCCCGCTTCGGAAGCCAAAGGTAGAGAACACGTTGCAGGCGTGAATCTGCATTATCATTGGTTCCAATTCTTTATACGAATATGCGCGGTCGAGAAATATCCTGCAGTCTATACTGCTTATAAACAGTAGTATTTTATTTCATGCCCATTAAAGTCTTTTTAAGACATTTCATTAGTAGTTATAATACTAAAATGCGTTTCTTTTGGTACATAATACCTACAATAAAGCTCGTTTCTCTTTCCAGGCTACGCTATCCCATTGGCATTCATCGATCAACTGCACCATCGAGACGAAGGAAGACCAGGAGAGAACGTCGACTGGTGTGAGCACTATGGACGACAACAAGAGAATAATCTCTTTAACGACGAGGCCGACAACCGCTCCGGTGACAACGGCGCCGGCGGTAACCGGGATGGACGAGAGCGCGGACGCGCATTGAGCGGTGGTGCCGCCAGGGACGGAGGAGGAGCTATGGACGGAGGCGCGGACACTGCGACAGGAGACGACATGTAAGATCATAATTATAGTGCTGAATATTGTGGTCTATCAATAGCCTTTACATTGTGAATTGATCTTATAAATTATTAAGCAATTAGATACGTAGAAGTAATCATTTTGAATTTTTAGTACTACAGCAGTACGATTGATTCATTGTTCTTTTTCACTCTAAGCACCCGCACCAACTCTCCTTCGCAAGAAAATAACATTCCATATTTCGTTACCTACACGAACATGTATTTCTGGTGGTGCTTTTAATCAAACATAAATCTGCTCACACTATTATGCATGCTTTGAACGCTATATTTCTTTCCAGTCAGAGGTTCCCCATCGTGATTCAGCATGTTGACACTATCCACATCTACACCACCAATGATGAAGCCCTCCGGACCCTGATGCAGTCGGCTCGCCGAGTCACAACCGGCTCCAAGGTGAAGAAGGACAGCCTCATCAACGTGGCCACCGCCTCCGGACCAATCTCTGCGGCGGCAGTGGACGCGCTCGGAATCGTTCCTGCGCCTTCGAGGTCAGCAGCAGCGGCGGCTGCAGCTGGGTCTCCGCAATCCGAAACGCCTGACGCGGGTCCATCGGGATTGAACGCTTCCCGTGCGTCGAGTGGACCGCTCGAGATTCCCGAGACTGGGGCGATGGGCAGGAAGAGACGGCGAGAGAATCGGAGCAGGCGGCTTGACCAGGGCGAGGACGGGGAGAACACTGGCGAGGACGGGGAGAACACCGGCGAGGACGTGGATAACTCTGGCGACGGTGGCTACGTCGAAGTCGGCGGCTGTTCCGACGTCGAGAGTGTGCACTCGACTGAGAGCACCGGGCAGCTGCAAGTCTACATTGCGCGCAGCACGTTCGTGCCCGACAAGGTCCAGCAGAATGAGTTGATCATCTCCCGCACGTCATCTTCGCTGGAGATTTCCGCGTCGGCGGCGATGGGCCGGAAGAAGAGACCGGATTCCAGGCAGGGTGACCGCGGCGGCCAGGTTGGAGCGGATGACGGCGCTGATGACGGCCAAGACAATGGCCCGGACAGCGGCACGGACAACGGATGCGTGTCCGAGGTTGAAAGCGTGCATTCGGACATCAGCGATCTACAGGTGTATATGGCGGCCAAGCGCCAACACCTTCATGCCGTCCAAAGCCCTCCAGGATGAGTTGCTCATCTTCTCCTCCCGCAGTTCCCAGGGCCGTTGGAGAGCGCGGAGGACTGTAAATCGCTGGTGATTGCGCTGGCCAAGAAGATCCGTCCAGACCTGAAGCCTGTCATTGCGCCTAAGCACGTCACCAGGATGGCGTACATCAATGGCGTCATCGTGGTCAGGCTCAAGTTGAAGACGGCGTACCGGGCGCTCCTTCTCCAGATCGGGAACCGACCCCAAATGGAGTTCCGCCTTGAGCAATGGATGCAATTTAACTGCCGCGAGTTGCGGCAGGCGGTGAACCGCAACAGGAATGTAAGCCACCTGCAATATGAAATGCATCTTTCCTTGTGAAATCAACGTCTTATTTTTCCTTACAGCTTATGCACCACATCAAGCACACCACGTCCACCGGTGTCTACACCATCACATGGAGACCAGGTGACCACGAGAGATACACGTACACGTATATCCAGATCTGCGTAAGCGCGTCAAGAGCGTCTCCGCACCTGCTCGATTCCACAAGGACGCGCGGATAGTCTTGACCTAAATGATGGTCCTCCCGCCACCATTGACAGCAGCTTTGACGGCAGCCTCAACAGCAGCCTTGACCGCAGCAGCAGCGCGGCCGCCGCCACAGGGCCCGGGCGGAAGGGGAAGGGGGCTTCAAACAAGCGTCCACTGCAGCATGATGGAGCCGCGTCTGCTGGGAGCTCTTCAAAGAGGAGTCGCCAGCCCAACTCCTTGTCCTTGTCGGAGGTGATTGGAGACGGAACCGTGGTGAGTCCTGGTCGGAGCCAAGAATCTGATGGCACTTGGGGGACCTCGGCTTTGGAGCTCAACAGTCCGGTGTTTGATGGCGGCGAGGAGAGGGGCGTGAAGTCAAAGTTGAACGAGGACGGGACTCGGCGTCACCCGCGGCACGACATGTCCCCCTCCTCCTCCTATGACGGCGAAGTCGTCGTGCCCGTGGATGACGTCCCCGAGCCGAACTCGTCTACACCGCAGCCACGCGCGACTGCTCCGCCGACGTCACCAGCAGCCCGCGGCAAGCGCCCCTCCTCTGCCTCCTGCGGAGCAGCCTCGCGAGGAGATGCCTGACGTGGACATCCCGGACGCATCGTCCACTCCCGTTGACGAGCCTCCCGCGCTGAACAGAGATGCGCCTGCTCTCAACGACGACGATGACGACGACACTGTGGTCAGAGCTGCCATGTTTCCGCCGCTGCGCCGCCGTCAGATCACCAGCTCCAGCGAGGGCGAGAGTGGCAGCGAGGAGTACGGGACCGCTCCAGGAGAGAGCGGAGACGACGACTTCGTGAGCGCTCAAGGCAGCACCTCGCCTGCCACGCCCCCGCAGCAGCAGTCTCCTCCATAGACGCTACCCGCCGACGACGATCAGCAGGATGGTGCCCTTACTCCGCCTCCAGCGGAACAGACGCCGACGAACTCGTCGCAGATGATGGGCGCCACTGTGACTCCGTCTGGAGCGTCTCTGCCAGCTGTTCCGGCCAGCGCCTCGTCTGGAATTCGAGATGAACATCAGGCTGGTGGTAGTGGCGGCGGTGGTGGTCGACGACTCCCCCTTGCGAGCCCTGGTGGCAACTTCACGCCGAAGCCGCTGGGGCTAGATCGCAAGGTGACCATCGTCTCCGCCCGTAATCCGCTGGATCAGGAGTACATGCCAATTGATGACAAGATTGCCCAACAGCACCATGAGATCGAGGAGATCAAAAGCCGTATGGGCGTGTCCGACCTGGCGGACCTGCCGCGTCGTCGGAGACCACTCAATATTCCCGAGACTGGGGTGATGGGCAGGAAGAGTCGAGAGTGTGCACTCGACTGAGAGCACAGGGCAGCTCCAAGTCTACATCGCGCGCAACACGTTCGTGCCCGACAAGGTCAAGCAGAATGAGCTGCTTCTCTTTTCCCCACACGATTCTTCGTATGGTTTCGGCGTGCAGCACCCACCCTTGAAGTCTGCCCTTGACTACAAGAACTTGGCGATCCGACTGGCCGAGAAGATTCACCCCGCATAGAAGCCCACAATCGAGCCGAAGCACATCGCCAGAGTACTTGATGCGTACGGATCACCAACGTCAACTTCTACCTCACCGACGCGGCTGGGAAGGACGCGAGGACCGCCGTCCGTGGGGCTGCCAAGAGCGCATTCGGCTTCGGGCACCGGGCTTCCACAGCAACCGCGCCCTCGTCAGATCCGGCGCCATCAACTTCAGCACTTGGACTCAACTTTACGCGAAGGATCGCGAGGAGAATGAGGAAGTGCACTGTAGTATCCGACGGCGATGAGAAATTGATTGCGGTGGAGGAGAGGGAGAAGAGTTTCTTTTAAAAACGAATGTTTTGTATGTTTTCGTAAATTGTGCTTTGCGAGTTTGCTTGTTCTAACGTTTTTTTGTCTGTTACTGGAGCCTTATTTTAATTCAAATGGTTTTATTAAACATAAAAGTATTTTGTCAACCATGTAATCAACGGCTGCGCTGAAAGGGCGGTTAAAAAAATGTACCCACATAATTGATTAACAGCAGTCAATTACTTGATTTTAAATATTTATTTCAGGAACATTTCCCATAATCGTCTGGAATAAATAAGCTTGTTTATTCTGGACTTGCATTGTCTTTGCTGTCTCGTGAACTCTTGCCTCGGGGTTTTACTCTTACAAACTAGGAACTAGGACTTTGAACGCGATAATAATTCATTATATTAACTATACTCGTTAATAATTCATTTTATTACCTATACTTAATCCTTTTAGGTGGAGGTCTGTGGGGCTGCCAAGAGCGCATTCGGCTTCGGGCACCGGGCTTCCAAAGCAACCGCGCCCTCAGCAGATCCGGAGCCCTCATCTTCAGAACTCGCTTCGCCAGCACCCGCGTCACGTTCATGGGGAGGAAGAAGACGAGCACCGAGAACCCAGGAGCAGGAGGCTCAAGCCCAGTTCTGGACGGATCCGTTGAGCTGGTCGGCGGAGACGGATCTATTGCCTCCGACGTGGACACCATTCCAGAGGCTACGTCAGACGTCGAGGGGGACTTCTTCTCTCCACCCGATCTCTTTGGGCTGAGCGAAAAGGCCCAGCTCCAGACGATCTGCATCACGCCCAAGAGGAACATTCGGTTTGGGTTTGAGGATATCCGTGTCTAGGACTTGGACAAAAAGCCCATGAAAGTGAAGGCGTTGAAACTCCTCATGGAGATTGGCCTTCACGCCAAGGATCGCGAGGAGAATGAGACAGGGCCCGTGGAGATGTTTCAGTTCCTGCCGAGGTATATCGCAGATGTTGGAGCTATTGGACGTGGATTGGCGATCTACTTGACGCTCAAGACCATCCCTCCCCGCCTCATCCGCCATGTCGAGACGTTCCCGCCGGTTGACTTCTACGTAGAGTCATGGGCGCGGTACAACAGACGAGAGCTGTTGGCGGCGGTCAAGAAGTCCCAATACCGAATGATTAGGTATACCTTCATCCCCGGTTCGAACGCCATTAATGTGAAGTGGGCTTACGGCACCGCCCAGGTCCATGATTCCATTGAGGCCTTCAACATGGCCCTCCGTGACAATCTCCAGCGTACTTCGGCCCCAGCAACCTTCAACGGCGCTGGACCCAGTTCCTCTTGCGACTGCGTCAGCAAGCCCACCCTCCTCGACCTGAGCGGGAACGGCTCGCCACGCTCCCTGCCCGGCGTTGACGAGCTTCGTACACCCCCAATAGCTCGTCCTTCAACAGAGCTGCGAAGCGTCAAGACGTTTTACCTTCTCCAGGGGCAACGCCAACGGAGACAGTGTGCACGAGGTGGTAGAGTGGCCTTCCAAGCGGCGTCACCTGGCCAAAGAGGGCGCCAATGGGGTCGAGTTGCAGAAGGGCGAGAAGTCGAAGCATGATGGGACGCGCCAAGCTCGCGAGAACTCCTCGCTCGTGGACAGCAGCAGTCATCACGATGGCAGCGACAGCGTGGGCGGCGTTGATGTTGAAGAGACTAACGGTCAGTCTCCACCGCAGCGGCGTCAGCAGTCCGTTACATCGCCTGGAGAGGGTGAAGCTGTCGATAATGAAGAGGGGACGAACATGGGCCGGACTTCTTCCACTTCATCTGGACGCGTCCGTAGGGAGAAGCTCCCGCAGCAGGAGAGGCCGTCCAATGAGACCTCTTCTTCGTCTTCGAGCACGGTGCGCTGTCTCCGTCATCAGCGGTGCTCAACCCTTCCGCTTCACGCTTCCAGGACAGGGATGAGCCACCTGCTCCCGCTCTAGACTCTCCGGAGAGTAGTACCTCCAGGCGAGCTATCGCTCCGCCTCTCCGTCAGGTACTGAGCTCCAGCGACGACTACGAAAGCGCTCAGGAGGAGTCCGGCGAGAAGGAGAAGGAGCCGACAACGCCCTCGCAGAATCCTGCTACGTTCCCGCCCTTTGCTCCCGACGACTCTGGAGGTGGCGTTAACGAATTGCAGCGGCAGTCCGATGGAGGGCTTCCCCCGATGCCACCTGTAGCCGACGACTTGCCCAACCTGGTCTTCTGCGCAGAATCAGAGGCAGTCCGACGAGACGGAACCCCATCGACCCGCAGTGTGATGACCTCATCTTGTGAAGCATGGACGAGATCCTCGGGGACATGTCTGCCACCAACAACAACGGTCAAGGCTGAGATGGGGCTGTCAGTGAAAAACGGTGGCACGAATAGGGAACCTACAATGTAAGATCATATAGTATTAAGTAGTTAAAAAGTAAATTATTTCAGCAATAACATTCCATTATGAGTCCGTCACTGCCCTATTATTTTTCCTTGTAATAATCACCTGTATAATAAATATGCATGCTATAAACTGTTCTCGTTTCTTCCAGCGTCCTCCACATCGCCAACGTCTACAATGGGGTGCCGAGCACCGCTAGTGGTCTCCTCCGCGCCGCGCGCTCCACCAAGACGAGCGGCGTGATCAAGACGATCGGCGTCAGTGGGTCGTACACACTCGATCAGATTTCTGGCATGGGTGTTCCTGCCCCGGCCGCTTCGAATGTGCTTCCGGCGACACCGGCGCAGGCGTGTCCGGAGACACCGGCGGCGGCTCCTCTGAATCGTCGTGGCGCATCGCTACCATTGGTGCCACCTCCCGAAGCGATGGGACAAAAGCGGAAGCGAGACGGGAATTCTATCGACCTGCTCCAGCTAGACCCGGTCGGGCCCGGATCTGTGGGAAGCGACGATGCCGGCTCGATCCACTCGGAGGCCAGTGGTGATGACGCCTACTTTGTGGCCAACACGGACAACCCGAGCCTCCAAGACCAGCTGACGATCGTCGTTTTCACCCTCCGGTCTGGGCAGGCTACATTCCCCGGCGCTGACAAACCCCTCAGGGAAACGTCCACCGCCAGCCTGAAGACTCTCGTCAAACAGCTTGCCGAACTGCAAGACAGCCATGGTACATGCCGCGGAGTGAAACTGACGATCATTTCCAAAGTTACCGTGGTTTGCTCCTCGCTGGCAGTAGAGCTGCCCAGAAACAGGAAGCTCATGGAGTCTGTTGACGATCGTGCAAAACCGGCCTGCAAAGCGGTTTAGAGTGGAGCGGTGGGAGGAGTACAACAGGAGGTCATTGAAGGCGCACCTCTTCAACGTCAGATCTGTAAGTAGAAGATCCTGCAATATGAATATATAAATTAATGTGTGTTTTCTTACAGAGGCTCCACTCTTACAAATACAACTCCTCGACGGGAATCTTCACGGTGGCATGGGCTCCGGGAAACACCCAGAGGTACGAGTAGAGTAGAGTACTACGAGTCATTCCACAAGGACCTCCGTACCCACATCACGAGCGTGTCCGCGCCTCTGCACTTCTTCGACAACAACGGCCCAAACAGCACTCTCGTGCTTCCTCCCCGAGCGGGCTGAACCTCAGCACAGTTAGTGCTCCGCTGCTCGACAGCAGTGACGGCCTCAATCACCATGGAAGCGTCAATAGCCCTGGTGGCGTCGCCGCACGGCCTGCAGCCGCAGCAACTCAGCCTGAGAGGACGGGCGGCGCTTCAAACCGCGCACTGTTGGTTGCCGACTGGGCTGAGACGGAGGAAGACCTGGATTCGCCAGAGGCGGCTTCTAAGAGGCGCCGTGTAATCCGGGACGGATCCAAGTCGGAGTCCACTGGCATCAGCCGGAATGGCGCGGGCGTCAACAACGCCGGGGACCCCGGTCTCGGCAGTTCAACGAGGCGCGGTGATGCTTCATGGGTGTCCTCTGTAGGTAGTGACGAAATCCGCGTCACGTTGGCTGAAGCGGAGGCTCTCCAGGCAGGGTTCATTGGACCAAGTCCGTCAGCTGGATCGCCATCGCCCCGAGGTGGTGGGCGCGGCCGCTCCTTCGCCAGTTCGGGTGGCAATGCCACGCCCGAGCCGCTCGGGCTGCACAGGAAGATGACCATTGTCCAGCCAAGGGACTCGACGGATCCGTCGTTCAATCCCGGCGTCGACCTCATTGATGCGGCTGAGGTTGCGCTCGAGCGCAGACGGGAAGAGGAGGAGAGGGCGAGGGCGACGAAGCAGAAGAAGACGGTGGCACCTGCTCAGCAGCAGGAGGCAAATGTTCCGCAGCAGCAGATGGCGGACGTGCAGCAGCAGGGGGCGGATCAGCAGCAGGGGTCGGATATGCAGCAGCAGCAGCAGCAGCAGCAGTCCGATAGTGCTGAGCTTCAGCCACCCCCGGACAACGATCCGGATTCAGAATATTATAGCTGCTGAGCTGAAACTTAAAATGTATTTTTAATGTATTTTAAGCGCGCAATTTAAAACACGGGGGAATTCGCGCGAACGTTATGTACTTTGTCGAGGCGGTTTTTAAAAAAATAACTGTCCTCTCAAGAATGTATAACAACCGTCATTCTTGATTTTAAAAAGGTTTTTCTTCAGGATATTGTTCCTGCCTGGAATAAAAAAATGTGTTTATCCTGGACTTGCCGAGTTGTATGTCGTCGTTCTTGCGGGATGCCTTTAAGTATGTTACTGCATCTCTTCTATCCATGTATATACTAGTGTTGTCTTAGGTCCATGCTTCTATCTAATTCTACTATATAGCGAGTTATTTCTATCCATCTCTTCCAAGTAGCGACAGAAAATCTTGTATAGCAGGGTAAAGGATTATTTTGCTTTAGTATTAACTCTCTACAAATGATATATTGTTAATGCTTTTCTTGCTTTACTAATAACTGTAACTTAGCTGTGTTTCATATTGCCTTATCTATGCATAAAATGTATAAGCACATCCATATTGCTTTATCTATGCATAAAATGTAAGCACATTATAATTGCTTCGGATGCACGGTTATTAACACATGTAAAAATGGCTTTAGATAGTTTGGTACAGACATGTCGCTCCAGATATTTTGACAGAATGGTACGCCCGTATTTATTTACTGATGCTTCTTGTATTTGTCAAGGAGGTGAAGGACAGCCGCATCCTCAAGGCAGGCAAGAATTCCACAGCAGCTGCGCTCCAAGAGGCCAGAAACAGGCTGCAGATCGCACCCTCCGTGGAGCCGTTGCAGATCCAGCCGCCATTTCAGACCGAGTCCGGATTCCAGGATTTCCAGCATTAGACTCAGACTCCCGGGGCAAATAAGGATTCTAATGCTTAGTACTGCTGAAGACAAGGTGGGGGATTGTGTGAGCTGCTGGGAACACAAGAGGGCGTGTTGGAAGTTGAACGAAAATTTGGCCGAAAAGTGCTTCTCACTGGACACTGATGAAAGTTTTTGTGTCTTTTTCAATTTGAACGAAACCTTTTTTTAACTGAACGCCATAACATTGTCGACATGTCCTTCTAATGTGCCCACTCATGTCTTAGTGATGTGATGTGTTACTGTGTTAGACCAAAATCAATAAGTATATTACTTATCAATGAATGCATCTTTGCTTTCAATATTGTTCAGTACTATTAACTATATCATGTGCACATACATATCGGCTACCTTAGGTTAGATATTAAATTGGCTTTCCAGGGGGATTGGGGGGTGTTTAGATTAGACATAGAGATACATTGCTCTGGTGTAATAAACGGAAATATTTCATAGATTCTTTTTTATATATAATAATACACTGAATGGTAGTCATTTTTATAAGCATCTGTGCATAACTAAATCATAAGTATGTTTGTTATTGTGTGCATAACTAAATCATACTCCTTACAGTAAACTATTCATGCAAGAGCCTATATTATAATTTCTATTATCATTATTATGGCAGGCAAAAGCTGCAGCATGCAGCACTCTTTCTCCTCCAAGTGACCGAATTCGTTCAATGTCCAAAATGATTCGTTCAATGTCCATAATGATTCGTTCAATGTCCAATAAAAAATTCGTTCAATTGCTTTCGTTCAACGTCCAGCCACCCCACAAGAGTCCGCTGGAAAGGGACCGAATAACAGAATTAAGATAATTATGGATAAAAATGTAACCAGTCAAATAAATGATATAAAACGTGAAGCATCTAAATTTTCGACTCTCCTTTGCCTCCTCCAAGTACTCGGACTTCCGCTAGATCTCCTCCATTGCCAACGCGGGCTTCCTCTTCCCGATCCAGACCGGCAACAGGGCGGCGCTCACACTCACAGCACTATCACCATCTTACGGTCAAAAAGTGAAGCTACCCCGCGAGTTGACGCATTTCCATGATTTCCTGCGTCATGAGCAGGAGTTCCTCCTTTTTGCCACCATGAACGTGCTGACTGCTGAGCCTGGATTCTCGGTGTTTCTCTGCATCCTGCCCCAGCCCCCAGCCATTAGAAGGAGGTGTCCTGCCTTCCGTAGCCATTTTGACACCCCGTACCATAGAAAATAACTTTTCAACTCAAACGACAAATTTGTGCATCTTCCTCCTTCATCCTCCTCTCTGTCTGGGGTGCTCCATCTTCGTCCCCTTCAACCATGAATACCGCGCGCACCCTGCTCATCCCCATCTTCCAGCCAACCCTCGACCTTCTCGTCAGGGCGGACTTCAGCCGCAACGAGGATAAGGGTCCGGTTAGCAGGGCGGAGCGGCACTACGATTCCGCTGTGAAGAGCTTCAGCGAGTTCGCTGGCAACGTGGGCAAGGTGGACTACAGCCGGTGCCTAGAAGCGCCCATTGTCATGCAGTTTCTCTTAAACCTGCTGGAGAGCCTGGATCATCTGTACAGCCTGGCAGAGGAAGCCTTGGGAGAGTTTCGGGAGCAGCTTCCCGTGATAGGTGCCCACATTGTGCTGACCGCCCACCTTATGATTGTAGCCTACCGGGCAATGGCGGCCACCAGCGTGGATGAGTTGATGGGCGGGGCGAAAGAGAGCCTGTCAAAGGTAAATAAAGGATGATCTAATAATAATGTCATTGTGTTACAAGAAATGAGCGGGAGACTTAGGTGGCCGTCTGCATGGTGCTCTCCCCCTCTTCCCCTTGGCTGGACCGGCCTGAGCTGAATTGGGGGAAGAGGAAGAGGTGGAAGAGGGGGAGAGCACCATGTAGAAGGCCACTTATTGTGTTACTACTAGGGTAGGAGTGTCTAAAAAATGTTTTGTATCTTGAGTATTCTAGGATTATCCTAGGCATATACTCCGAAGATATTGCCTGGGGGCAAGGCCTATATAATATTAATTTATGGCGCCACTCAAGGCATAATACTACCTGGGGGCAAGCAATACACTAGTATTCGTAAAAAAATTTGCAGTAATTTAAGATCTTTTGAAATTACAATGGTATTTCATTACATCTTCTCAAAAACAATCGTAATTGTAGTTCTAGGCTAGCCCAAATTACATTACTTTTTTTCTAAACTAGTTCCAGACACTCGCAAGCCTGGAATTAGGCTGGAATATTTTAAGGCTCCCTGTCACCATTACTTTTGTAGAATTTTTTTCTCACTTCTACAGGCCTCGTGCCGCACCTTCTCCTCTATAGAGGATTTCAATCATTTTATAAAAAAATAGAGGACACTTTTAAGCCAAAATAGAGGACTTTTAGCTCCTCAAACAGGACCATTTTCGCGTTAAAAATACAAACTTTTGGGGTTGAACTTCACTGTTAGTTGTAATTTGATCCAGACCACCCGGTAAACTCACGGAACACTCCCATACTAAGGGTAATTTCACTAACATGATAATGCAATTTGTCACTCAAGGCTTCTGAAAATGTAATGGTAACGATTTAAACATTTCTGGAAAAGTAATCGTAATTTAATGAAATAGAAAGTAATTTAGTATTGGTTGCCTGGGGGCCTTAAACATTACACATAAGGACTGCGACCCCTGTTCTTGATGCTTAATATTAGTAGGATTATCGTACATGCATGATATTATATAATTGGGCGTTTTTGTCTTCTGAACGGAATCATTTCTTACAGCTCGAACAGAAGGATTTCACGGCGGTCTACGACGCACAGAGGGAAACCATTCATCTCATCCGCGGGTTCATTGAGAAGATGGCGCTTTTGAAGGACGCGCCCGCCGACCCCAAGGAAGGCGAGAGCAACGAGCGGATGCGCCAGCAATGGGAAAGCGGGAAGGTCTACATTGGGAAGAAAGTGGGCGACTTAAATGAGCGGTTGACAAAGGCGCTACAGTCTAATTCTTGTTAGACAGTTTTTCCAAAGGAAGTTATTCATGGATTGTAAATAGGACTGCATTCTACTATATAATATTTATGTTTACCCTCAAGATGGCTGCACTATCAAAGAGTCATTCATGATTTTAACGATTATTTGAAAGTTCTACATCTGGAGTGTTCCCAATTAACCACCGGAATAAAAATGCATAGTATTCACCTGCCACTTGTCTACCTTATTGGAGAGAATTAGCCAAGCCCAGTTGGGGAAGGAATGGCAAAAAAAGTCTTGCACGATTCTAGCCCTACTTGCCAGAGATTTAATGTCTGGGACATCAGGGAATAAAAACGCTCATGCATAGAACCTAATATCGGTACACTGAATGCTACTCGTAGACTCAAGGTCAAAGAAGTTTAACGGTTCCCATGATATAATTGGATTTTCGAAAGAAAAAAAAAACGCCGAGATCTCGGCCATTTTGATTTTAGGTTTTGATGTTCGATTTGCAGTAAATTATTATTATTAAAAAATGTTATTAAATGACAATTCTCCGATCACAAACCATACTGATCACTGATGCTTCTTGTACTTGTCCTTCAACTTGAGCACTCCGTCCTCCTCCAGGAACGACCTCATGATGAAGTACATGTCGGCCACGCCCACCACGAATGCCACCACGATGCCGACGAGCAGGCGGCGACCGGTGTCCACCACGCCGTAGAAGATGAAGGGGGCAAAGTAGCCGAAGGCGAAGCCGGTGAGCAGGGAGACTACGAACTGGAAGATGAGGATGAGGTAGCTGTTGATTTCCTTCACTGGAATGGGAGAAGAGTAGAGAGACTGAAGTTAGAAAAGACTAAAATTTGCAGGATATATATCTAGAGTATTTTAGAAAAGACGAGAAGATTTCGGAAATCGGATTGGAATAGAAGTGACACTTACTCAAGGAAATATCCACCCATTAGTAGAGATTATATTTTAGCTGTCCAAATCATAAGAGTTCTCTAGCCAAAATGGAAGCTTTTCAGAAGAGCCAACAAAAGTTTTATGTTTTATGTTCTGCACTGATAGTGATACAATAAGAACAAAAGAGGTTAAAGGACAGTTTTGAATGCTTATTTCATGCAATTTACAGAATTAGAACAAACAGGTTTGGCACCTATTGCTTCTTATAATTTGGACAGCAGATATATTTGACTGAACCTCCTTTGCTTGGTTTGCATCAGGTTTCTAAAAATTTGGACGAGTGATTTACGTTAGGCTTTTTAGCCTAAATGGAGCCAATGCCGCCTTGTAGGGAACGTAGTAGCAATTTTCTCTTGATATTTACAGATTATACAATAAGTTATAACTGATATAGATAGAACGACAAAAATAGCTTAACTTACACTGCTTTCCAATGGGCTCCTCGTCCAACACCCTATCCGCCTTCGCCCTCGCCGCCGTGTCAATATTCTCCACCATCCGCTTGTACTCCCGATTCTCCTGCTGCGCCTTCAGCCTCTGGATCCGCTTCTCCAGCTCGGGGTTCCGCGGCGGGATCTTGGGCTCGGGCAGGATCATCTCGCAGCCGAGCAGCAGCTCGTGGAATCGGCGACCGTCCTCATTGCTCCGGTGATCGAATGTCCACCGAAGGTCGGAGAGGTCAATCTCGCTGTCTCTCGTCACATTTTGCAACGTCTTTGGCCGATTGACGAGCGTGCCCAAGAAGTCTACAAGCGCCTCAGACGGCTTCACACGTAGGATGGGGTCTATAGTCACGGACATTTTGGCCCCGTTGTATAATATCACTGGGATGGGGACGGAGACTCGAGCTGCTTCTCAAGCTCTGCAAACTGCTTTCTGAGGTCGATCTCCTTCTGCTTGTAGGCGTCGTCGACACGCGCGCACCGGTCCTGGATGTCGGACATGAACGTCGTCCACTCCTTGTCACGGGACACTTTGCTGCTTTCCAGAGCTTGATCCTAGATAACAAAAACTGTTAATGCAAACACAGGTATAAACATGATGGCTGGTCTCTTACAATGTCCGTGCTCCTGCTTCGATCAAGGATCTTGTTGCACATTGAATGCGCGACGAGTAGATTGGCGTTTAGCGCAGGCAGGGTCGCATCGCACTGCGACACCAGTCTGTCCACCTCGCCGTCCTTGAGCTCCGTCACGCCCTCGAGGACTTTGAAGACGTTCTCAACCTCGCGGTCCTTTCGTTTCTCCTCAAACTCCTTGACGAAGGCGCGGATCTCGCCGGACACGAACGGACGGTGGTTGAACAAGCGACCGTGAAGATCGGTCAGGTCTGCGGAAAACGGAGCAAACGGCGTTAAAATAGCGCTTCAAGCAGGGGTTAAAGCATATCATGGAGTGAGTGGGCTTTTATTAATATCCTCCAAATGGACCGTTTAGTACACCCGCGATCACTTTCTTTCTCTTTCTTTTTTATGCGGCAGCCAGCTTCTGCATCTGCATCTGCATGTTGTTGAGGTTCTCTCTGTGCTCCTCGGCCTTCTTCTCGTACTCCTTGATCTGGCCCTCGTGCCGCTTGAGCTCCTCGCTGATGTAGTCGATCCTCTTCTGCACGTTGGCCTTGGCCTCTGCCACGTCCTGCCGCACCATTGCCGGCCCGATGAGCTTGAACACCTTGTCCGACTCCTGCAGCCGCTTCATCTCCTCCTGCACCAGCTGGTTCTCCGACAGCTGCGAGTCGAGCGTCTGCCGCTGCGAGATTGCCTTGGACTGGACCTTCTGCACCGACTGCAGCGCCTCCACTTCCTCCTGAAGCTTGGTCTGAAGGACCTCGAGCACGTTGACGCCGCCTTAAAACAGGAGGGAAGAGGGATCGCTACAGAACACAGGACAGGGCTACGGTGCTACGTGTCGACGGGCTTACCTTTAGCCATGGTGGGCACAGTGGGCTCAAATGGGGTTGCTGTTGATGCTATCGGCGGAACAGATGTGCCTGGGGTGGGATTTGTTCGAGATGTTTCCTCACTTGGGTGTGCTTTGTTTGCTGAGTCGTGTACGTATCCATTGACGTTGCAAGTGATTTCCTTTCAGTTCGTTGGCCTTTCTTTCCGATGGAATTCAGGCTGAGCGAGCGGACTCAGCGAAGCAAAATCGATGTTGTGCTTCCGCAGCAGTCCGCAGCATCGAAATAGGACTGGTCCGCAGGGTTGACAGATAGAAGGGTGGCCGGACAAAATAACAACCGGACGAAACAACACCCCCTAAATAATAACACTTTGACAATATAACACCCTGACAATATAACAGCCCAAATAAATAACACCATAAATAATAACACCATGAATTAATAACACCGTAAAAATAACACCTCAAATAAATAACACCTCAAATAAATAACACCATAAAAAATAACACCATAAATAATAACACCGTAAATAATAACACCCTATTGATATATCTTTAGAACACAAAGAATATGCAGAAAGACAACTATTGTCACTAGATTCATTTCATTGTGGTTAATATTACATATTTAATCATGTCTTGTTAGGGCTTCTGACGGGTTAGGGCTCCCGCAGGGTTAGGACTCCTGCAGGGTTAGGACTCCCGCAGGGTTAGGGCTCCCGCAGGGTTAGGGCTCCTGCAGGGTTAGGGCTCCCGCAGTGCTAGGGCTACTGGAGATCGAGGGTATGCATGATAAATTTTGAATAGTTGT
>LR139499.1:0-29041 GCA_900659605.1 Tisbe holothuriae | reverse complement strand
GTGAGACACAGTTTTTCCTTCTCAAAAACATCTGGCGCGAGACCGACTATTATCACAACACCACCACTCTATAGGTTGGGCTCTGGTGTCAATCACGGAGAGAGAGAGAGAGAGAGAGAGAGACTCATGACGGTACCTCTGATTATAGACTCATTGCTTCTCTCCCATCCTCTACTCATTTATATTGTAGACATACTCTCATAGTGATATATAAAAACCCTCTCCGGTCAGAAAAGTAAAGTGAAGCTTGATCTCATGGATGAATAAAAACACACGCACAGTGGTCTCAAACGGCTCTACTCTGCATTATAAATCAATTAATTGCTTTATAATGGTGTAGAGTATCTGAGCCCATTGTTCTAGTGATGGACAGCCGCGGAGTTCTGATGCTATGAAGTCTTAGCCATCGTCGTGTTGAGAGGATAAATATGACCTGCTATAAACATCGTGAGCCTCGCTTAAGTGAGATGAATGTCGACTCCGAAAAAAACTCTATCAAAAGTGAATATTACATTCGCTTTTTGTGCCCTTCTTTTTTGTCGACTAGCCCGCATAAGAGATTCTTCCTTCTTTCGTGGCATTATTTCGCGCTCCTAATTCGCTGAAAACAGCCACAAAAAGTGACTTGTCTTATCTTTGGAGAAGTTAAAAGTGGGTCTTCTTGGCCGCAAAGTCTCCGATTGGAGTTCGTTTGGAATAAATACGACGACTTGGTGATAACAACTTTTAATGGGAGTATTCTTTACACACCCAAACATGTTCATTGTGCAGTTTTCTCTCAAACTTTGTTTGTCTGGAAAACCGTAAAGAATGTCTTCTCATTTGAAGATGTATCGGTTGAAAGAAAAGGAGAAAAAGTCGAGGGTAACAGCGGACATACTTTTGAAAATATATTCTTCCCCCGGCAGAGCTGAAATGACAAATCCTACTCCGTCTTAGTTTTCTTCTAATCCTTTATCCTCCTCCTTCTTATATTCCGATTTTAATGCATTCTCCAGCAGTCCGACCTAAAATGTATATCTGCCTCAGATATCGGTTGTCAAAGACATCCCTTGGACTCGGAATATAGATTTTTACTCTCTTGTCTATTTTGAGCTTTTGATTATCGTGTGTCGATGCATGAGCCAAAGAAGAACCTTTTTATAACGTCTTTTTTCTGAAGAAAATGTCCCTCATTTTCTTCTTCTTCTTCAGCATCAAATATACATTTCTTCTTCTTTTTCGGGGTCCCCTCCAGGGGCTGAAAATGTGTTTTTCACGAGAGACAGGAATGTCAGTTCGCTCACGATCTCAGGAAATCAACGATGTATTAAACGGAATTATGAGGAATATGTCGCGTGACATACACACAAAAATGTCGCTAAATTCCCTCTTGTAATCTCAGCCGCCTACGTGTAACTTTTAGCAACGTTTTCATGATGTCATTGCTCAAACGAGCAAACTCATTCCAACCAATAAGCAAACATTGTGTCGTCGTCTAAATATTATATGCACTCACAGAGTACCTGTTTTTATTGCCCTTACTCAGAAAAAGAGTGTTTGTGCTAAAAGCAAAGGCGTTCTTTCACTTAGTTTACTTGAGAAGAAACGCAAAATCCTCTTAATGGCTTGCATATATTTACACGTGGAGAGCACACACACTGAAAATATTCAAGTCCACATTGAACCTATTTTGAAGAGCGTTTTCTGTGTGCATTTTTGTGTCTTAATCATGATGATATCTGCGTTGCATGTACGTTTTTGGCCCCTAAAATTGTATGAATTAGGCCTATGCGCGTATAAGGAAGACGGGGGAAAACGGGTAGGTCTGCTGCCACTTTTCGCCCAAAGTGGCAGCAGACTTTTCATAACTGAAAAAGTCTGCTGCCACTTTTTATACGAAGTGGCAGCAGCATTTTTGCCCCATAAAAAGTCTGCTGCCACTTTCCCTTCGAAGTGGCAGCAGCATCTTGTTACTGCCACTCAGGGAGCTGCGACCATATGGCGACTTCGTCGCATATCCCTGCTGCCACTCCGCCTTCAGTCACTTTTTACTTGCGCAAGATGCATTTCATCACTAAACCTCGACATGCCCGTCCCGGGACAGCGAAAAAAAGGGGAAACCCAGAAACGGGAGAAACAGAAAAGTAACCGTAGCTTAGCACATTAAATATATATGTTGTACAGGGCTCTAAGTACCTTCATTCGAAAGGAATTTAAACGTGAATACAATTGCATTAAAACACGTGAATCAATTTAATTTGAGTATTTAGTTATGATTGCCTAACACAGCGCCCGGCGACAAAAAGCTGAGTTATTTCCGGCCGGTTTCTTTTGCCAGCCAAAGGCGAGTAAAGAAAGATTTCGAGTAAAGGTGAGAATACTCCTTCTTCTATGGTGAGAATAGAGAAACTCAGGGGAGAATATATCTCCCCTATTCTCCCGCCTGAGTGTCTCAGCTGGTCCCAGCCTTCTCAGCTTGCTTTTGTGCACTCCGCTGAGAAAAATTGGCTGAGCAAAGAATTTATTACCCAGCTGCTGCAAGCTTGCTTGACTTCTGTAGCTTCTAAAATTCGAATTCGAATATTTAAACGGAAGGCTGAGCCGCTGAGGAAGTGGCACAAAGTAGGCGAAGTGGCACGAAAAAGTGGCAGCAGACGTATCCGGGGAAACGAGCAATTGCTCGTCCAAAAACCTTTTCTTCATGATCATGTTCATTATCAAGAGCCCAGTTTCTCATTTTCTGGACTTGACACGAACCCGCCTTCGTACATTTCCAAAACAGAGTCATTGAACCTAAAAATTCCTTCTTTCAAACGTATATACATCATTATCTAGATGCCGATAGGACTTGAACTGGGCCGCTACAAAACTACTTGTTTTTGAAATAAACAGGCTTCTTCTTGCGAAATAGGCAACAATAACAGTACAAGAAAGTTGAGAGAGAGAGAGAGAGAGAGAGAGAGAGAGAGAGATGCAGTATCTATTGAGGTATCGAGAAAAGTGGCCCAAACTCACTTCAAAGTGACAGCAGAGGAGAAAACTTGTTTTCAAATAAAATCCATTTTCTTAAAATTGCGTTATTGTTGTGTTGTTATTGTTTTCTTGCATGCTTCTGGCATTTCAAGAAGAAACACGAAAAGAAATGATGCTCTATGTAGCTCATATTTTGGGCTCTATTCCAATCAAAGTGGTTCACAGTGGGATCAAACTAGGTCAAAATTTTATAAAAATATGTTTATAAAACATAGCCTTAAAAAGCCATTGCACTTGCAATAGCAATGTAAAAATTGCATCTGCTTCATACCCACTGTGTTTTTCTCTCTTTTTCTTTCCCCAAAAATCGAATCGAATATTTCTTATTTTTTCTCTCTCTCTCTTGCGGCCCCGGGGCGTTGTTCTCATTTTTATGCTTCGCCCTCTTTTCTCATCGGAATGTTATTTCTGTGATTGTAGAAGTAAAAATGGTTTTGGCCGCTTTTGTCAAGAAGAAAAGAGAAAACCTTCTTCTTCTTTGCACGGCCGACTGGGCACAGATTGTACATCGAATTTCAGGTTTTTTGTCTTATGGCCCTTCTCATTAATGAGATATCCATTAACATAACTCTGGCAGCTGACTTTTGTTGTACACTTTGCATGCATGACGTGAGATGTGTGTGCGGTTTGGGTGCGATCACAAAATCAGCCACAAAAGCCCCATTGTCATCATTATGTATTTGTCTTTACACTCGGGGCCTAACATGCGCTTTAACGCTGCCATTCATCACGTTAAAAGAGCATGTAAAGCCATCCTTCATTTCGGTGGTGCCAATAAACGGAGCACATTTGCATTTACCATACTCGCGTTTTCATATACCAGGTTGCCCTCAGGGGGATGAGCACAGATATATGATGCTGCTGCTCTCTATGATGAAAAGATATTCCAGTGATACATCAAAAAACCTGACAAAATATTTGCTCCTCTTTTAATATTCGTCGTTTGTGCATTTATCCGTTCAATGGATTCAAAAAAATGTCCTGCTTTTATCTTTTTGATGACCGCGGAGGCCGAAAATAAGATTATATTGGGAAGCCGGAATAATGTTACTCTCGTAAAGGAATAATATGCATATGCGGTTATAGGCTTTGAAACTTTCAGAAATATGTGTGTGTACATTATTGGAGGAGGGAAGCCTGGTTTGGTGGTGTATGCGACAAAAGTTTCATATTTTCCGGTTGCAATGAAACAGAAGATATTCGTTGTTGTTGTTTTTGCAACCATTGCGCATTTGCTTTTTTGAAGCCACGTGAACAAAGGCCACGAGAAATGTGTACCACACACACTCACTTTTCGTTTCTTCTTCTTCTCTTCTTACTCCTACAGAGGGAAAATAGCGTGGTAAAGTTTAGAATTTCTTTTTACTGGCTTATACTTCTTCTTCTTTCGCAATGCAGGCAAAAAAACTTGTGGGCTCCAAACAAAACCCAAATTGGATTCCAAAGTAGTCGAGGACGATAAAGAAGAAGAAGAAAGCGCCCCAAAGTGGGAACTGAAAACTGTTTCTTTTCTATTATCCCACCACCACCACCGTAGGGATCCCGTCAAGAGTTGAAATGTGAATGAACTGTGTTATCCAGAGCAGAAGACATGTTAGAGGCTTAACACAAAACCTGAAATTGTCATTTGGCTGCTTCAATTTTTTATGGGGGCTGTGAAATCTGATCGTTTTTGTCCGGAGCCTTCTCTTCAAGTTGTTGTAGTTGGACGACTCTTACTGACCATTTTGTGTATTTAAAGCATTGAAAATGTGACTAAGTCGTAGGTAAATACAAATACACATACCAGTCTTGCGACAAAAAGCAGACAATCTGTGCGTTCATTATTTCAAGAGAGCAAAAACGCGACTTAAAAGCCTGGATACTTTTTTTGAAGTGGGGCCTCTTTAAAAACGCGCGTCTCCTTTTTTGTCAACCAGTATGCGAATATTTCAAAAAGAGTCTCCTTATTTTTGTTAGAGCCACGTATGTGAGTGAATGTGTGTACAGGCTACTTATCTTTTTTAGCTGGAGGTTTTAGAGGAATAAAAAAGGGTTTGCATAACTCGACTGTTTAACAAAGTTCAAGACTCGTTAAAATGGACGAAGAGTATTCACTTTTCAGACGGATGGTATTCCTGGGATTCGTTGGGGTAGGAATGCTTGAATATATGCACAGTGAGCTCATGAACACGTTACACTCTCTCTACAAACCACTGTGCTTCAGACTGAAAAGTACCAAATCCTCAAATTTATGCGATGGTCTTTTTTGTATGTGAGCTTAGAGTAACAACATTCGCCCTTGATCTTGGGTTTGAACATAAAATTGTCAAAAAAAACCGTCTGTATATGTTAAACATTATTGCTGTTTAACCCATTTTTATCGCCTGGCCGCAAAAGAAGCCATTAGCGCTCTGTGGGAGCCGCGAGTTGTTCAACTACAAGCTCTGTAATGGTAATAATAGCACAAGAGTCAAATCATTGGAGATATAAAAGAGGGCGGAGTATGTAGTACGGTCAAAATATATTGCACGGGTGATTTATCACCTCCTTAAATAAAGACATTGTTGTTTCAGACAACAATTAGAGCACGCATTTACACGATTGTTAACTTTGTGGGTCAATTACTTTCCGTCTGCGGTCCATAATTCGTTTAGAGATCGTTTACATTCATTAATTTAAAGACTCTTTTTGCAGTAGCGGTCCCCCAGGAAACTTTCTGCACAGTAGTCTCTTAAGATCTAACATCATTCCACTGTGTATAGCATGGTCATCATTTCGTCTCGTTTGTCGTCCATCCTAAAAACGTTCGTTTGGGGACACACGAGACAAAAGCCAGGATGCGTTTTTGCTCCTGTTTCTATTTCCCCCTCATGTTGTCTGGGCTCTTGTTGTTGTCTTCGGACTCTCTCAAGAGGGATCCCGGGACACTTTTTACCCCACTTTTTCACATCGAAGGTCTCGGTACGACAACGAGGAAAGCATCCAAGAGGAAGCTCGGTTTTCCCCACGTAGACTAACAAGACTTTTTTCTCTCGGTCTTCTTACGGGAGCGAAGGTGGGAGGAGGGAAGAGGAGAAAAGCCTTCTTCTTGTGCAAAGGTTGTTTGTTTGTGAACGAACATACTTTGCTCGATTGCAAGCAAAGCAAGTTGGTGAGCAAAGAAAGCGTACATCACAGAAACAAGGAGAGCAAAAAGAAGGAGAAGAAGGGGCTTAAACAAAACTTCGACGAAGGACCCAGACCCAAAAAGGTTGGAAAGGGGAGAAGAAGCAGGGCCTACTACTTTCTTCAAAAACCTTCTTTACTTGGGATTTTTTTTTTGAAAAGTGCCTCCCAAACGCAACAACAACGCCAAATATAAGCTTCAGAGCAAACATAACGTTCCTATATGTGGAGGAAAAGCAACTTGCCGTGTGTGTATATATCGGCTACAAAATATATACGACATATAAAAGGTGCAGAAAAAAGAGTGGTTGCAATATATATCTGCCGTTGTGTTTTTCCTAGGAACACATATAATAACCGTATTGATGCCAGCTTCGAAAGAAAGGAATCATGTTTTATGGAGTTCTTCTTTCTTTCTTCTTCGCTCATTCCTTTTGCATTTCGCTCACTCTCGGTACTAAAATGGTTTTACGGACGTTTGCAAGTCTCGTCTTACTCCAGGTCTAAGGGATGCCATTTTATAATATACACTATCTTGTTATTGCAAAATAAGGTTATTAACAGTACAGTAAGATGCTAAAATGGCATCCCTGGCCCCACACACACGGGAGAAGACGTTACACGAAACGAGTTATTGTACTTCGTTAAGAGCGAATCTAACCCTTTTTTCTCTCCTTCGCCCCATCTCATGAGATAAAAAGCATCAAAAGCCCCACTCACGGGGTTTGCGACTTCACGTAATACTCATATCCATTTCAAAAAGATCAAAGAGTGTGTGCGTGGTTTTGTATTTGGACGCCCTCGAGTGGTGATAAAAGTCCTCTTTTTATCGTCTTTAACTGAAAATGCGTTTGTCGATAAAGAAAAAAGGGCAAAAAACCTTTTGCGACATTGACCATGTTTGGAATAGAGAGAGAGACTTAATTTTATCTCGGCCTCAAATCGCAGGACGTTTTTTATACAACTCCAGACCACAGCAGTATGAGAGAAGAAGAAGAAGTGTACAATAAAAATACCTAAAGAAGGGATTTGAAGGGATAAATATTCGTCTGAAAGTGTCTTTTCTCATATTTGGACACAATTTTATAATATAAAGAGTTTCATTTTACTCCGCGTCTTGAACGAAGGCCATAAATCCAGCGCTAGCATTGAATTATAAACCCGATCCGGATCTGGCTTCGAACAACATTAACATTCTCTGTAATCGAGTAAGCCTTAGTTTTGATATAAGCATGCATGCTATTATTCATGTTTGATTTTGAACCCTTTGTTTTCTTCTTCTTCTTTGTCATTAACACTTGTTATTTCCATCCTGGCGCATGTTTCAAGCGAAAAGAATAATAGTCGTAACTTGAACCGCTTCTCGACAAATCTTTCTTGCTTCGGTGTATTAGCAGAGGAGATCTTGAAGTAGCATCACATATATGAAGAAGGACGGCATGTGATAGAATAATAAGTGAATTTTGGGCCTCAGATATTGGCAAATATCCGTCGTTTTAAACGTCAGGTAGGCTCATAAATTGACCCCTAAGCACAAGTGAAACAACTGTTTTATGTACCAATTTTCAAGGATGTGCTCGGTCGACGTCAAAAATGACTTCATCTGCTGCGGCCTCAGAAAATAGCGGGGAAGATCAGATTATTTTAAAACTGTTTCTCTTCTCAAAGCACACATCAAGCATTTTTGTTTTCTGGCCCACTGCAGTTGCTGCTAGCAGTACACACAACGAAGACGGCCTCATTACCAAAGAAAAATATGTCTATGAACGCATGCATGCAATCTCAAGAGAGAAGAAGGCCAGAAGTAGCAGTAGCAAAGATCGGCCATATACAGAAATTGTAGAACATAATAAGGCAAAATTGTTGCTACAAACTCACTTAATGGCTTCGAAAGGCCAAAAACATACGAAATTCTTTCACTCTTCTTATTACTTCTTCGTCTTAAAGTTGTTGCTGCAATGTTCGTACAATAAATATATCGCCTGACGTCAACACAGTCCAGTTTTTTGTACAACATGCAAAGCATGGGTAAAAAGGGGGAGAATATTTCTGTAATGCATAATAATAACGGCACGTGAATGTGTAATAATGAGAGCAACTCTGCTAGCAAATATGCATTGAATTTAGAGGGAAGAAGTACAACAACAAATGAAAATAACTGGGGCCTGGGGACACAAGAAGGAGAGAAATTTGGCCTCATTTGAAGAAGAAGAAGAAGTGCGGCTATATGAAAATTGTGTGCTTTCTCGCCGCCGACCCCCTGTTTTTGCGATATTTAGACCCCTTTTTTCTCTTCGTTGCCGTTTCGCGTCACATCGTTAAATTGAAAGTTTTGCTCCGGCGGCGCATTTATTTTGCCAGCAGCAAATAGGAGAGAAAAAAGAGGAGTACTCGTCGTTTTCAGTAATTAGAGTGAAAGCCTCGGACGAAGGGAAGAAGACGAAAAGTAGTTAAAAGTCTGCCTGTCATTGATAATTAGCATGATGACATTTGGCGTGCGAACGGAAAGTTTCAAAATCCTGTTAATGCTAATCTTTCACGTGATAATAACCGAGTTAAGGTCACCTTCAAAGATTATCCGTTTGCTGAGTAAGACAATATTCTTATTATTCCCAAGGGCCGAGTCAAGGGAATCCTAAGAAATACTCCTCCTCCTCAGCCTTGAGCTGATATGACGTTAAGCTTACATTCTCTCTTCCCGAAGCCAAATTGCATTTACATACATTTATGTGTCGCCTACTGCTGCTGCTGCTTTAGATAAGTCTTCCTCCTTTTACTACTACTTCACTTGCTTGAGAGAGAAAGAGATTCCGCTACATTTTGATGGGATGATCGTCGTAGTTATGACTTTTGGCCGCGAGAAAAGAAGAGTCGAGCAAAAAACTCTTCGAAGAGAAAGGTATCTAATAAAACAACAGTCGTAGCAGCAGCAGCAGCACATACGGCCATCGCTAGGCCTGAAAATTGCGGCAAGAGCAAATAATATTCATACTTTGGCTACTGCTTCATATGTGTGTGTGCGGTATTTTGAGATCATGCTATTTGGCTACGAACGTTGTATGTTTTTGTCCGCTGGCTTCGTCGTCGTTTTATATTTTTGCAAATAAAACGGAATAAAAGTTGAATTAAACGGCAATGTTTTTCTTCCACTTCCACCTGAAGGAGGTATGCGAATAGCTATATATACACACACGTACACACAAAGGTGTAGCAAATTCGTTCCCTCTAGTTTGACTGCAGCAGCAGCAGCGAATTAAGTGTGTAAAAACGTAATGTAATCCGGTACCATTGACGTATGAAACCTCTTCACACACAAACGTCAATGACGACGAATTCTCGTTTTGCACTTATTATTATTTCACTGCTCTTTGTCCAATGACTGGAAGTCGGAGCATTAAACAAAAAACGAATAATAACTACCTCAGAAACGTCGTAAAAATTAAGGAACAAAAATCCGTTGCTGAGTAATTCGTCTTTAGCGATCCTGTTACCTCCACTTTTATTGTTTGACGTTGGAAATCACATTTTGTGCAAGTGCGTGTTGTATCAGTTACATGATTCGGATAAAAAGATTATTATCATCTCCGTATTCGCGGTAACTATTTTTGCCACTACAATTAATCATTAATTGGCAACGTTTAACCTTTTTCTGCAGTTGTTATATACAGAGAAAACACTTGCCTTGTTATTACGGGAAATGTGTATATTTATTCCAGCAGCATATTTTTGCGTGGCAGTGCAAAATATGTTAAAGATTTTTTTCTTCGGATCGTAAAATTTGATCCGTGTGTTTGAAAATCCGACTTTTTACCAACAACAGTTTATCGACTTTTGCTAATTTGCGGAAAAAATAAAACTTTACAGTTTCTTCACTCCTTCATTATTACCCCAATTATCCGATATCATTATCTGTTTATATATCACGCTGTTATCGTGAAATCCATTCAAAGAACATTCTTTTCTTCAAAGGAGTCAATTGACCTCTTGTAGCAAAAATCAGACACGCGCGCGTACATTCAAGCAAATGCCACAATAGGAGGAAGAAAATCCTTTGTTGTTTCCATTCAATGCTTGAACGCAAAAACACACAAGAACAAACAGTAGCAAAAACAAGGTGTTTCACAATGGGTCTATACTCTGTTTAAACCACTGTGTGCTCATGTCTAAAACATCTTCTTACATTCATTGCATCTCTTTCTTTTGTCGGCCTGCCCTGCTCTCACCGCCGGCTAGATATCATCACACAAAGAAAGGCGCCTTCTTCCGTTCTTTTCTCCTCTCTTTATTCTTTGCCATGTGTCTTACGATCTCCGGTAGCTAAAGAATCAGTTACGATTCATCTTGTAGATAAGTGTTGACTTCTTGGTCTCCTCCTACAATTTGAAGATCAAGATGCCAACACCAGAAGCTGCAGGAAACACATCAGGGTTGCCATTTTCTTCTAGAGCAGTTCTTTATAGAGTTTACATGATAAGAATTGGCCTTAAAATGAGCTAGACTGGCAACCCTGATTCGTGGAGCTATGGCTTTATAATGCACACAGTTATGACAGTGTGATGCACTGTCTACGACCCGTCTACCCAGCTTTTGACGAGTCATCCTCCTCCTAAAATAACCCTTTAAAACTGACCTTCACATCTTTGCACGGCTGACATGACACGTTGTGCACTTTTCTCCTCTTTCTTCCCGGGTCACTGAAATAAGTCCCCTGTTAAATCTTTTTAATTCCCCGTCTGGCTGCTTAAAGAGCTGGTTAGAGAATGTGAGCTTCAATGAGAATAAAGTATAAAGAGTGGGTCGAATTAGACGTACATATGAAAAAGACTTTGGAATATGTCAAGATTTCTTATGCCGAGGATCCAATTAATTCCTTGGCAGATTATTCCTCACCACACCGAGTCTTTGTAGAGTTTTCTTTTTATTTCACGTTGTTAAGCAGAGAGGGCAAAAACCGCTCGCAGCTACGGCATTAATTTCAAAAATGGTTCTTCTGTTGGAAGAAAAAGGTAAAACGGATTCTTGAGCACACGACACATTCTTTATTATTTCCCCCTTTGTACTAATTAAATTTTTCTCTTTGTTTGCAGGCATGACGTAAGAAGAAGAACCGGTCCTAACTGAAGAAGAAGAAGAACTCATTTTTGGCGGCAAATTCAAACGTATCGCTTACACGATGACTGACGGCGGTGCAGGAGCTGAGGCTCCGTGCCCAGTGCTGAGCCTCCGCTGGAGCGACTACCCGCATAGCATGACGTCCACGTTGCTCAGTCTGAAGGATGAGGAGGACTTTGTGGATGTGACCCTGGCGTGCACGGGGAAGCAGTTCACGGCGCATAGGGTGGTGCTGTCGGCGTGTAGTCCGTACTTTAGGCAGCTGCTCAAGGTGAGTTAATGAGTCATGGGATAAATTCCCAAAAAAGCAATACTAGATATTCTGTAATCTGTAGTTAATAATATTTTCAGTGTAGCAATTTCTCCTTTAAGTCAAGTTATTTTAGTACCAAACCACTGCACTGGCAACCCTAAATCTTGGTTTTGGGTGTTTGTTTGACTTGAGAGACGCTGCAAAACTTTTCCTTGAATAATAATAATATTGGGGTGAGGCAATCACATTGTTTGCCTCAGCTTTTAAAAATGCGTGTAAAGCGTTTTGTATTTTCATGCTATTATTTATGCCAGGCGCACGAGACAAAAGTGTATATAAAAGATAAACATGGCAAAGAGAAGAAAAAACAAGTTTTTCCTGCATTTCAAATGTAATCTTGCTGTAGCAAAAGTAAATGTATATATAGGGTCTCTCTCTGCTACACTATCGAATTAAGATTATTCGTAGACAAGAACAATCATCTGAAGAAAAGTTGTTTGAACTCTGAGCTGAGCATCATCATCATTTTCTCCCGGATTTTCAAACAGCAGCAAGCTTGACTTCTCCCAATTTTTTCTTGTATACACACTGCAGAGATTCATTAATGTAGTGAATGAAATGACTCACTCAATCTTCAACTACTACCCCCCATCTGATTTGCATAAATATGTACCTTCAAATGATCACATAAATCCTCTTTGAGCCTGTCAGAGAATCATCTAATGTCTTGTCATAAAAAAGATGCCTCTGAGAGTATCTCAAGTCTTGAGACTACCAATCCATTCATTTCCTTTCATTATGCAAGTGTGTCTCATTAGCAGCTGAGCTGAAGATGGATTAAATGGAAGCTTCTTCTTCTTAGTTCTTCTCAGTCTTCCCCCTTTTCCTGACTAATGTCAGAGTAAAAAAGAGGACAATTTTCTTCTCCTCCTCTTGAAGTTTCCTTTTCTGTACAGCACTTTTTTGCTCGGTTTGTTTGTCTTCCCTGTTCCTCCTTCTCCACCTTTCATCTAATTATATGACTACGACGAATGGAAGAAGAAGAAAAGTCAAAGCTTTCTTTTCTGTGATCAAACCGATTTTTCTTGCTCACTGTCTTTGTCGATTTTTCTCATCAATAAGTCAATACAGAGGTAGCTGCTACTGAGGCTGCTGAGGTTGGATGCTTTTGCTACTCTTGGTCTCAGCTGCAGAGAACAGGGGCAGAATGAACACATGGATTTGTCACCCCTGGTTGTGAAACCAGACCATTTACTTACATGAACCAGACCAAACGCAGGCTTAAGCTTCATTTTACAAGTTATTCATATCCAGAGTTTATGTACCCGTGTATATGAACAATCCAAAAAAGAAAACTTGGCAATTACACCAAGGTGTACGTTATGGCACTTTGGACAGTGTATTAATAGAGAATATTGGGTGTTGGAGACAGCAGAAGGATATGTCACTTGAATAGGAATAAGAATCGACAGCTGACTGCTTTATTGGATTTCAATCCGAAGGGAGTGTCCAGTTTAGAGAGAGGAAGAAATCATATTTGGTCAACTGCTGTAAACTTATACGCTTTCAAATTTAAAATATTAATAAAACTTTTTCTTTGATACAAAGACGATGGCTTTAAAAAAGGTGCAAAATATATCGATTGAAGGTATTGTGTTAATTTTTCATCCGACACACACACTTGAAAGTGTCTCTCCAAATTGTGTCTTTAAAACATTCATGCTGCGAGAAAAGAGCATTACAGCGGATTCAGGAGGATTGTCAATCTCTACGTTTTTGTTTCCCTCCAGAGAGCCATTCGACCATCTTCCAAACTTCGATTTTGGCTACCTTTTTGCAGCATTGCTGTACATACATGGACTACACTTTTCCTCCTCCAAGGCTTCCGAGAAGGAGTACTTTGCGGAATTTATTACGCAGCAAACTTCCTTGATGTTGTGCTTCTGCTCCTCTCAAATTCCCTTTTCCTACTCTCGAGAGTGGAAATAAAGATGTGCTAGTTGCAGTTCGATTTTGGCGAGAGAATGGGAGGTAAAAAAGCTCCTCTTCGGTCTTACTCCCGGAGGCCAAATTCAGAAAACAACTAAAATCGTGGCGCCGGCTGCCTTCGCTACTACTACAAATTTTACGACGACGAAAGCGAAGTGAGAAGAAGAAGAATAAAGAAGTTGGTTATGGTGTGAAACACATTCAGTGCTTTCAATTTTCTTGCCGACTCAGCCAAAACTGCGCGTTTAGCAAGTAAAAGGAGCTTGAGAAGAAATGAAGTGCCTGCTTCTTCTTCTTCTAGCTGCTGCTACTTCTTCATAATTTCCTCCCAAGTTGGTAGCCAAAAAAGTTGTAGCTCTCTCTCTGGCTCTTAGCAGCCTCTTTACTCTCCCCTCATCTTAAGACTTCATTTATGCACAATTCGCAATTCTTGGCATCTCTTAAGCACGGCTGGTGAGCTTTCCACTGCATAACAAACCGCCCCTTTCTCTCGCTCTATAGGACTCCTTCTAACGGAATACTAATCCAATTGCATACCGATTTTAACACTTTGTACAGCATCATTTTTCAACCGCAAACGTATCCGCATTGAAACTTTCATATTTTGTTTGCTCCCTTGAGAGCATGCTGCTTACACATCAGAGCGGGGGAAAAATCTCGCTGTTAAAACAAGAATAAAAAGGTCGGGTGTAAACTTTAAGTTTCCTCGACTTTTTTTCTTCTTCTCCTCTGTACCCTCAAGAGGCATTTTAAGCATGTATATTCATTCCCTTGCCGTCTTTTTACCTAGAAAACCGACACACAGCCACCACCATCATCTAAGGAACCATTGCCTGCCTTCTTCTCCCCGTGCAACTAGAGAGCTTGCTCTACCTAGACACTTTGGGGGCTTTTTAGAAAAGGAAACTTTTTGACATGTTGGCCTCAGAGAGGAAGAAATAAAGAGAGGGGAAAAATGAGCGGCGCAACTTTTGCTACAAGCATGTCATGATTTTTCACTCTTTTGTTCTAACAAATCCTGCATTTGTTTTTCCCTCTGAGACCTTTTTTGAGAGAGAAGAAGAATCCTTTTTTGAATATGTCCGTGCGGTTTGTAACTCATCGGTCACTGGGGACGAAAGGAGGAGAAAGTTTCAGCTGTCAAACGAATAAACATCTCTCTCTCTCTCTCTCTCTCTCTCTCTCCTGTAATTCAAGAGAATGAAAACCGGACAGAACTCCTTCTCTTCTTCCCTATTATTTCGTCTATTTCTAGAAAAGAGTATGCAAACACACATCACCGTAGAAGGACAAAACGATGAGAAAAAAGCAAATGGAAAGGCTTCAATTTTTCCTTGACATGAATATGGAACAAGATGTTGTTGGTTGATGTTGCCTCATTTCATATATTTTCCATATACACAAATACATAGACAGCCAAGAGAAAGAGATGGAAAACGAACAAATAGGGGAAGAGAGAGAGTTGCGTTCGGTGCACCGGATGAGCTCTTAACACACGGCGCATGTTAACCCCCCGGTGTAATGAAAGCAAATAGCAAAGCTTAGGAGCATCATCATATTTTGTGTTCCTTTTTACGTCTGTTCTTTCTTCTGCAATTTCCTTCTTTTCAGCATTTTTCTTCTTCTTCCCTCGTAATTTTCTCTTTCTTGAAAACACACAAAACAGCAATATGGGCGAAATAAGATGGGTGGATATGAAAAAAGAGAATAAGAGGATCCTTACCGAGAATATAACCTTATTGTGTTACCGACGGCCAGTTTTTGAAACGTCAACGGTCATACTTGGTCAGGCATCTTATAAGACAATGGCGCCAAATTTGAACCATTTGACCGTGTATTTCGATGACAGCCACGTCTGATATCTATTTGAACGAAAGGGTTTCATATCCTTGGGAGTAATATGGAGTAGAAAGCAGGTGTCTATTATATTTTTGACAGGGGAAAATGGGGGACCAAAAAAGGGGAAGAAGATCGGTTTACCCGAAAAAGTGAATTTAACTGCAGACTCCGCACAACTTCCGAATGTGTATATTCCCGTCATCTGAGTAACTTGAGCGAGATAAAAGTCTTCTTCCCCATTGTGACAAGCCACTTTAACCCGTTTGCTTATGATGCATGAATGGAATAATATCGGGAACGAAAGAAAGCTCTTTGCGATGTAAAATGGAGACATAATTCACTACTCGCGCGTCTGTCACGGCGTTAAAACAAACTACATGAAGTCAATCCTTTATCCGGGAAAAACAACACATTACAGAGAGTGCTTTCTCCTCGTTGTTAGATTTTAAAGCCTTCCTCTCTTGATGAGCTCTTTTGCAAATAGTGGATGGCAGTGGAAAGAGTAGATTAATACACTTCACTGAGAGAGAAGCCTGCACACACACAGTGTAATAATGTACTACTCTCTCTATATAATAGAGTAGGAGAAGGGCATCATTGTAGCTGGCTTGCGGTCGGTTTTCATTCCATACTTCTTCCTTCTTCCCTTTCCGTATAGCCTGAGGCTGCTTGCACCATTTACTGTATATTGTGTACACACAACACTTGAGCAGCGGCCAAAAAGCTTTAAACCGTGCAAACAAACAGAAGGAGAAAGAGGAGAGAGAAAGGGCTCGTGGGAGAGAGAGAGAGAGAGAGTTTAAAGTATTGATTTGCGTCCTCCCCATCTCTTGACTCCCCAATGTAACCGCCACTGATGTGTCTCTGCCTCCATTTGTATGTATATTCAGTCTGGGCAGGTCTGAACGTGTCTGGTCCGACCACCATTCATCATGACTTGCTTTTTGCACTATTTGCTGCAAAGCCTCCACTACAGCAGCTCTAGTTAGAGGTCGACTCGTCTAAACGCGCGCAAGTGAGCGGGAAAGCTGCTTAGTGCGCGTGAATTAAAGGGGGGACGAGGAGGAGGATGCCTTTCACTCGGGTAAGACTCTAGAATTCCTTGTTAGGAGGGCAGCAGCATGCGGAATAACTAATAGGACACTTTAAGAGATGGGAGTAGTTGCAGCCTCCGCTGCGTCTATTTTGATGATGATAAGTACGGGCACTTTATATCTTCTACTCCAGTTCCATCCAGAAATTAAGAATCATAATAAACAAGAGAAAGAAAGAAAGGCTTTTAGCATTTTAGCGGGATCACATGACTCGAAAGTGTGACAACAATAACTAAAACACTCTTCAACTTTTTCTGAGGGGAAAGAAGAAGTTTGAGGAATGATAGAAGTGGATGAAATTACTAACGGGTTTATTACCTCGAATGCAGAATGGGTTTCAAGCTGTGGCGCTAAAAAGACTCTTTATATTTTCGGAAGAACAACAACAGCTTTAGTTAACTGGTAAAAGAGGAGCTAGCTGCTGGAAAATGAAGAGGAGGAGGGCTCTTGAAATCTAAGACGATGCTACTTTTCGGATATATATATACAAAGCTCTCTCTCTCTGTGAGTTATTATAAATGAAGAAGCCTCCAACAACAACTTCAGAAGAAAGAGTCCGTCTTGAAACAACTTGTATTAGTTTTTCTTCTCCTTCCCCTTTTCAAAAGAATAATGCAAAATTAGGTGTAAGCAAAAGTTTTTGTACTCCTTCTTCCTCTTTAAAAAGCAATAAGTTTCTTCAAGCCCCCTTCTCCTATAATACCTACACAGCTTTCAAATGCAATAATGTCTCAGAGTTAGATCTACCTCCTCCTCCTCCTCTTCTATCCATTGCTGCCTAAAGCCATGTCCGCGTGTATATAAAAATGTAGAGAGAGATGGATTGAACATTTCTTTGCCCCGCTATAAAGTTGCAACCGAAACCTCTGCAATGTGAAGGGGGGATATGGTGTATATTTCTCTCCTTTGAGATGAGCTTTCTCTCATTCCAACGGTAGCAGCATAACTGCTAAATGGAAAGTAAATTGGAAAATTTCTAATTCGTAGCCATCCTCCTCCGCAGAGAGGGAAACTGAGAAAGCAAAGCAAAGGCGCATTCTCCAGATGGTTATTGCTGCTACTACTTTCAATATATATGGAATTATCCAGAGCAGGCGAAAATTGAAAAGTTTGCCCATTTAGTCAGAATTAGAAAGACTTAGAATCTTCAATATGCTCATCCAGAGAACTATAATATCCATAAATATGTCATTGCAGGCGAACCCTTGCCAACACCCGATCGTGATCCTCCGCGACGTGGACAAGGACGACATGAGCGGGCTGCTCCGCTTCATGTACCAGGGCGAGGTCCAGATCCCGGAGGACAGG
Organism: Tisbe holothuriae; assembly: GCA_900659605.1. Classification (NCBI taxonomy): domain Eukaryota; kingdom Metazoa; phylum Arthropoda; class Copepoda; order Harpacticoida; family Tisbidae; genus Tisbe; species Tisbe holothuriae. The sequence continues at coordinate 11,284 of LR139499.1, read as the reverse complement.
CTCAAGGACTTCCTAAAGGCGGCGGAGACGCTGCAGATCAGAGGGCTGGGGGAGGGAGAGGCGGAGAGGGCGAATGTCGACAGGGTAAGCACTGAATATCAACTTCCTTGGATTATGTTTTACATTGAAGCTCCTTGTATTGTTCCTTGTGATCTTGCTAATGACTTTGGTCTCCGTCTCTGATTACAAATGTATGCATTGAAGAGAGAGACGGAACAATACATATCATTGCTTGATGTACTGCGCTGTCCTTTGCTAATGAATATCTTAGCACAGGAAGTTGATTGCAAAATCAAGATCAAAATTTGGCTAAGAATGCATGTAATATATTGATGAAAGCCTTGTTTGACACGGATAGTCTTAAAGCTCATTTACCCCCAGGAGAATACCATTCATACTCTTCTATCTTGAGACACAATTAGGCCCTGCTTCAATCATTGTCCTGATTACACACGTACACCCAGTTAATGCAATCAACTTCCTTCCTTCTTTAGACCTCGGCAGCGGTAATTAGCACAACGATGGAGCAAGACTCTCCTCCCATTGACAACGGCCTCTCGCCATCAGCCCTGTCCCTGCACGAGTCACTCTACGGACCGACATCAGCGAAGCGCATCAGGTCGAACGGGCCGGCGTCACCGAGGGCCGTCAGCCCCACGCCGCAGCACAGCCTGCACAGAGAGCGGCCGTGGGAGAAGGGGCCGATGGCTAGGGCGCTGCCACACGCGGGGGACGGCAATGACAATGAGAATAACAACAAGAACGAGTCCTTGCTCAGTCAGGCTTTGGAGAAGCAGACCCACTCCAGGTCTGCCAGTCTGGGCGGGCCCATGGAGCGCCAGGGTGGGTTTGGGGAGGACAGCGCTTCCGACACGGCGTCCGACAGACCCGAGAGCCTCATGGATGGCATGATCAAATCCTCTGATGGCGACAGCATGCATCGCGGATCTCCTGCTGCGGTCGTCACTTCCGCCAACCCGTTGTTCCCGCCTGGGCTGGAGGCGCTCTACAGACAAGCCGGTTTCCCCTCAGCGTTCCTTGGGCTGGCGGCTGCGAATGCTGCGAGCAGTTCTGGTGGCCCCGGCGGTCAGCAGGGCGGGCATAATGAGGCTGGCTCTCCCGGTGCGCATGATAACAATGGCCGTCCTGGTGGGATGGGAATGTCATCGAGTCCGTCGATTCAGCATATCGGATTGCAAAGTCATGCAAACAACCCAAACAGTAAGATAATCATGATTGTTTTAACAAATGTGATATAACATTATGTTTTCTTTTCAGTTGCCAAGCTCGATATGATGCGCGTCCGCGCCACCGACCCACGCCCCTGCCCCAAATGCGGCAAGATCTACCGCTCCGCTCACACCCTCCGCACGCACATGGAAGACAAGCACACCGTCTGCCCAGGCTACCGCTGCGTCCTCTGCGGCACCGTCGCCAAGTCGCGCAACTCCCTACACTCGCACATGTCGCGTCAGCACCGCGGCATCTCCACGAAAGACCTTCCCGTCGTGCCCATGCCCGCGCCCTTCGACGCCGCACTCGCGTCGAGGCTGCTCGCAAAGGCCGGCGTCAAGGTATCGCCGTCAGAGCTCAGCGCGAGGGCGTCGCCCACAGCGCCGAGAAGGTCAGACCTGCCAAAGCTTGACTCGAACCTTTTGCACTTGCAGCAGCAGCAGTTCCCGCTGCCGGCCAACATGCCGACGAGCATGGGCATGTTCCTCTCAGGACGGAACACGGAGCCCAGCAGTCTGTCCGGAAGCAGGGACGGAAGCGACCTGGAAGACCTCCGCGTGCCGCCCGCGTCATCACCCTTCGGACCCGGATCTAACGGCGGGATGCACTCAGCTGCAGCTCAACTCAGAAGCGTTGCAGGGATGAACCCCAAGGACATTGCCGCCATTGCTGCTGCAGCTGGCGGCGGTGCAGGATCCGCTCCTGGTGGCATGGGCAGCGCCCTGTTGGACACCTACCTATCCATGATCGCCGCCGCAACCGGCAACTCAGCCCCTGCCGGCCCCGAGGCCGTCAACGCGGCCATGGCAGCCGCGCTCAACTTTGGCCGGGCCAACCCGTTCGCTGCCGCGGCAGCCGGCGTGTCCCCGCCGACCAACGGCGACGGCGGCAAGGACTCTGACATGGAGGAGCGCGAGGACTTGGCTGGTGAGCTCGGCTCTGACGCCGACAACGACGACATTTCGGACACTGAGGAGAGCTCGTCCAAGATGGATCGCGCCAGCTCACCGCCGTCAAGAAGGGAGCCGGCGGAGGCCACCAGGATGGATGAGGGAGAGCCTCAGGCGACGGCAGCTAAATGAGCTGACACATGAATAAGAGATGACAATGTTTAAGAATCATGGAGATAACCTGGAGAGCTGCTCTATTGAAGTAAGAAATGTTAAGAAGAAGCCCCGGAGAGTAAGAAACATGTTTTTGTCATTTTGGAACAGACCACAACGCTGCTGTAAAATCATGGAGATAAAACGAGAATTAACCAGTAATTTGAAATTTGAATGGTAAAAAGCAAATAATGATTAAAACAGTTTTTCGCAATTACAACTAGTTGGAAGAGAAAGCAGGAGAAAGCTAATTATAATGTAACAAAAAGTGCTGGAATTACCAATAACGAGAGAAAATGAAGAGGGAAGAAATGTTTTTGCCACTGACCTTTAAACAAGGCTCCAAAACGGAAGCAATAATAAGAGGAAAAAGTTGCCTAATTAGTAACGAACCCACGCCTTTAATGAATAAGAAAACATAAAAAAGATAGCAATAATGACATCTTTAGACATTTAACACAAGAAAGCAATAAGAATTTTGCATGCAATTTTCAACCGCTGAAAACAAAACATTGGGCAATAATTGAAACAGTTTTGACATTTCGTAATTTTCCGGGTGCTACCGCGATATCATCAAGAGTAATAATAATAACAATTAATGAGCCATAATTAGTTACTACATCAGACCCAGCCCTGTTATATGATAATTTCCATCCAAGACGCTCAGAGAAAGTCCTCCCTAAGTTTGATTATTAGTACAGGACACGGTAAAAAAGAGAGGAAAAAGTTAATACTTATGCTAGATGCCACTATAGATGTGATACCATAAGGAAAAGAAACAATTCCCCAACTTAGAGACCCCATTTTGAAATAACATTGGATTAACAAACCTTACATTGCTAGCAGCAGTATCATGAACATAAGAGGTAAAGAGACAATTTTATACACACACCACAAGTCTCATGTACATGTGATTTACAAAACATTTTTGAGAGATGAATTTCGACCTGGTGAGCGAGTGAGAGAGAGCGTTTTAGAAATCCGGACCCGGTGAGAGAGATTGAGTGAAAAAAACAGGCACCCACTTAAATTAACTATTATATTATATAATCTTATATATGGATGCAGAGTTCCTTTTAAGTTGACAAGTTAAATGATGCCTATTTCTACAACCCCCCAGTTTCGGCATGCAAAAATATCTATATATCTCGCGCTGTACATACACTATGAAATAATTAAACTAGTTGTTTCCACGCAAACATGAGAAAAATCACATTTTAACATGAAAAATAACGTCAGAAAATGCTTGTACAAAACCACTATCGAGATCCCATTACTGAGAATTTGTCTTATAATTATTATTAAAACTCTTTACAACAGTCATTAACACGAATTCAAACCCCCGAATGCAAGGTCTTATTTGTAAGATTAATCGGGACCCTTTTCCTTCATTATTAAATGCCCCCAATTGTGTTTTTTCTTCGTCCCCTACCTCAGTAATCATTGCAAACGACCGAAACCAACATCATTACGAGTGCCATTCACTAATTAAAGCTCCAATATATACGAGTAGAGTCCACTACTTTGAAAGAAATGCAAATTAGTCGTTACAAAAACCAATATCAAAAGCCAGAATGAGCGAGAGGGAAAACAGGAATTTTCGATGATGAAAGTTATTATTAATGACGGCGATTTATAAAATGCACTGACCAGACTTGAATTCTACTTTTGAACCCAGCCCTATCACTAATAATAAAACAATATTAAACACAAAAATGTGGAAGTAAGACTGATACTATTGTGCATTTTCCTCCCCGGTTAAGTTGTTTCGGTTCGAAAATCATCATCCTAATTTCCCCCCCAAGAACAGTAGAGTCAAATACGCAGTATTCAGTTCTGGGTTCGAATATACAACTAGCAACCCTGATATAGACATGAAAACGTTGGATAAACGTCCTTTTTGAAACAAAGACGGTCAAAAACTTGTAAATTTACAGTTGATGAAATTAAATAGTTACCACATTCATATCACCCGGTTTAAGAGAGAACGAAATGAAGTAATAACGGTAATAAAGTGCTTAATTGTTTTAAATTGCACTCTTCGCACGGTTAAATTGTGCCAAAAATGGGACAACATAAGAGCGCATTTTCTAATGTAGTCATGTAAAACAGAGCGACTCTTTTTTGACACTGAAAATGGACCAAGATTCGCTCTTAAACGTCACAAAACCCTTAGCAGATTAACATTAGCATCGTTTAAACACCACCCTGTATAATGTCCTCTACACCCCACTGCGCCCCTTTCACAATTTATTACATAATGTAGATGACCAAGTGAGTAATTAAGTACTTAATAAGGTAATTTGTGAATGAACACGGATGATAAAATTGTCAATGTTGTTTTTGAAGGATGAAAATAATATCGGACACACGTATTTCATGCTTGATAAAATAAAACCCAACAAACGATTGAACAAAAATTACGTTTATTCTCTTCTTCTTATAATTAATCTTTTCCGATGCGAAACGAAACAACAAAAAATAGTATTATGCATAATTGCACTTAATGACATAATTGCATCACAACTCTGCTCCATTGCTCAAAACCTCAACCACATTAAAACTTCATCTTAAAATTAAGTTAATCAACACTTTTTTGTACAATATTTCAAACATTAGCTTATGTGTTTATCTCTGCCGCTCCTGCGCCACTTAAAGGCACCGGCGGCCGCTCATTGTCAATGTCATCATCGTCATCATCCGGACCAATCTTGTCCTTGCCCTCCAGCACCGGGTCCGCCGCAATGGTCGCATCCACCGTCACGATCTTGCCATGCTCAGTCCGGAGGTGATCCGCAAGCTCCTTCTCATCGTCGTGCTCGCCGGCCTTCATACAGATGCGGCAGAGGAAGTCGAGATGCCCAGGGTGGAACGCGGTCCCGGCGTGCGTCGTGTTGAAATGGAGCTCCCGGACCTCCCGCGTGCCCACCGCGTGGAACTTCTGCCGGTCTCCAGTGCAGAGGTTGCACTTGACGCAGCGGAGGTCGTCCGGGGTCTCCATGAAGCTCTCCCAGCGGTCGAAGCGCGTGTCCTCCTTGTGCTCGGCCACCATGTGCGTGTGCACGTCGGGTTCGCTGTGGAACGCCTGCAAGCGCGTCTCAGGGCAAATCCGGCAGCGGAACACGTTGTGCCAGTGCTCGGACTGCATGTGGCTGAGCAGGCCGCCGTCGATGGTGGTGCAGCAGTAGGAGCAGAAGGCGCCGGACTGGCGGCGACGGCGGGAGCGGCCCTCATCCTCCGAGGAGGAGTAAGAGCTCTCGTTGTCCACATTGTTTCTCGGAGACCGAGACGACTCTTCATGACGCCGCTTACTACCAGAGCGGCTCCTTGGACTGCCATCATGTCGAGACTGAGACTTGGATCCGGATCTCGCATTGGACGCCCTCTTGTCCGGCTGCGGATGGTCCTTTCTAAGGTGGAGACGCCATTCGTCCTCCTCATTGAAGTAGAACTGCTGTCTGCAGGCGCGGCATCCCAGTCGGAAGCTGTTGCCGACCGTGAGGTTGCCGCCGTGTTTCTCCTTCAAGTGCGACTCCATCAGACTCCTCGTGTCGAGCAGCGACTGACACGACCAGAAGAATGGTTCGTCCGTGCCACTGCCGCCGTCCTCAGCGCAGATCTCACAGAAGATGGTCCGCAGATCGGCGGGCAGCCGGATGAACTTCTCCCGCACCTCGTCCTGGTCCTTGGGGTCCTTGTCGTGCTCCTTGATCAGGTGGTCGTACACCGGGCGCATCGTGATCGCGCTGAAGTTGCAGAGCGTGCAGTGGAAAAAGAAGTCGCGGTGGGTCTTGCGCAGGTGCTCGTCAATGTCGGCATCGTTCCGCTCAGTCACCTGGTAGCAGTACGCGCAGCTGACGTACTTGGAGGACCGGGATCGACCTCCCTGGGGCGGGGGCAGCATTCGGCGACCACTACCGCGGCTGCCACCACGGCCGAAGCTCCGGTTGCTACCCTGACGCCATGAGGACCCACGGCTACGGGAGCGGCTGCGACTCTTGCTTCGGCTGCGGCTTCGGCTCCTACTGCGGCTCCTGCTGCTGCTGAATGAGCGGGAGCGGCGGCGGTTTCTCGGGCTGCGAGACCTTGATTGGGTTGGGGACCTGTAAGGGCAAGCAAGCACACGGGGAGAACACAGTTAGCTGGGTTAAAAATAGAAAGACGGGGAATAAAATACGAACTACAGAAAATAGGAATGATGGATTAGAGATACAACAAAAATGTACACGTCAGTTGTTTTAAATACGTTTGTATTTTGTTGAACTTTAACCGATGTTAGACGGTCCATGAATAAATAGCAGCATGTTTAATATCCGTTGACTGTGTGTGAGTGTCACATAAAAGATCTCTCGAAAACTCTGTAATATCAAAATGGACAAAATGCCGAGACTGTGTCTGCCCGTTGGCGTGCGTCAATGACTCCTTCTTAATCCTGATCCTGCTTCTTCTCGTCATCGCAACACGTTGGAAAATTCTTTGGTTGGAAATAACTCAGTCAGTCCTTATTAAAGAAGAAAAGAAAGAAAGTGGGGAGAAAGCCCTCAGTACAGGTTGCCAGAATTTACACATATTGCTTTCTTTTTCATGTTATAATCTATATAATATGCATAATTGATATCCTTACCTGGACGGCTTCGACGGCGGTCCATCTCCTGCCAAAATGTAGTCCCTGTGATCCTGACAATGCCTCTGCAACTCCCGATCGCTGTCAAAATACTTTTGCGGGCCGCACATTCGACACGAATACGTAATGTCCCTGTCCGATGGGTTCCGGATGCAATCCTCATGACGGAGATGTTGCAAGACCTTCTCCTCCGTCTGCCCGACAAAGATCCGCTTGCAGACGCGGCACTTGTAGCTGGCGAGCACGTCCGGCAGCGAGATGAAGCCGCGCTTGAACAGCTCCTCGTTGTTCCGGCCGCTGATGGACCTGTGATGCATGTTGTTCATGTGGTTGAGGATCTTGAGCAGGTCCAGAGATTTGGGGTTGTGGCACGACAGCTTGCACTGGAAGATGTCGCGCGCGTGCACCGCTTCAAAGTGGTTGCGCGCGTTGTCCGTGTAGCGGGAGCAGAGGAAGCAGCGCACCTTGTTCCGCGTGTGGAAACGATGGCTCTTGCTCTGGTAGTGATCGACTGCGGTCCGCTCCGTGAACGGGACCTTGCACTCGTGGCAGTAGAACTCCTCGTCGCCGTCAACGTCGCGTGGCATCGGGCTGCGTGACGGGCTGTGGTATCGGTCACGGCTTCTGCTCCGGCTTCGACTGTGGTCACGGCGGTCACGGCTGTGATCACGGCGGTCACGGCTGTGATCACGACGGTCAATGGTGACCTTTCTGTAGGAGTTTGGCGGCGTCCTCCGCCCTCCAGATGAGGACGATCTTGACCTCGATCGCCGATTCCTGACGGGAGATGAGAGATTGCGGCTCCCTCCTCCTCCTCCGTAGGACCCTGAACGACTCCTCCGAGCCGTGATCTGCACCTTCCTCGGAGGCGTCGGCTCCCTCCGCTTCATGGTCTGCGCCACTGCCTTCCATCCGCTGTCCAAGATGGCTTCCCTCTCCTTGAGGCTGTGCGGGGAGACTTCACCTTCCTCTAGGCTGTCGTTGAAGACAGCTGCGGCAGGTGGGATGGGAGGCTTTGACGTGGACGGCGGAGGGTCGATGCGCATGTTGACCCCCACGATCTCCTTCTGGCGCTGTTTGCTCTGGAGACGCTGGACGAGAGCCATCTGATCCTTCATGATTCGCGCCTTCTCTCTGTCAGCTTGAGTTTCCTCTGGTTCGTCGTCGTCATCATCGTCAACGTCTTCTTCTTCATCCTTCTGGAGCGATTCCAGGGTAACTGCAGCTGCAGACTTTTTCTTGGCCTTTTTCTTTGCCTTCTTGGCAGCCTTCTTCGCCTTCTTCTTGGCCTTCTTTTTCTTCTTCTTTCTGTCCTCCTCGGAGGAGGACGAATCAGAAGAAGAGCTAGAAGACGAGCTTGAGCTGGACGGGCTGCGGTGACGCTTCTTTGCCTCGAGGTTCTTCACATTGATTGAGTTGAGCAGTTCGTCGAGGCCCTCCACGTTGGCCAAGCTGCTAGGATCAATGCCCTTTAGCTGCAGCTGTTGGGGCAGGAGGGCCGCGGCAACGGCTGCGGCTGCTGTTGGAGCTGCATGGACCGCTGCTGCGGATTTGGGAGGGGTTGGTTTTGGGAGCACCGGTACTGGAGCTGTATGGACTACCGGTGCTGGTGGCTGTTTCATCTGAGGCACTACTGGGGGCGTTGGGTAGGACACAGGGGCTACTGCTCTTTGCGGTGGCGGCGGTGCTGCCACTGGTGGCGGCGGTGGCGGAGGCTCCGGAGACTCCTCCGCCTCATTCATACCCAGCTCGTCTTCATCGTCCTCGTCATCAGCAAAGTTATCCCTCGGGTGCTCTGCATTGATGTGTTTGATCAGATCCGCATCGGAAAGGGACTTGTCGAAATCGCAGATCCGACAGATTCTCTTGATCTGCTTCGGTTTGACGTTCTTCGTCTGGTGGAACTCCTTGAAGTGGCCGCGGACAATCTTCTCCTCCGTGGCCCCGATGAACTCCATGGCGCAGAGCATGCACCGGTAGCGCCGCAGGTACTCCACCGGCGGAACCTTCAAATTGAGCTGGATCCCCTCCGTATTGGTCACATTGTGCTTCTTCCTGATGTGGTCGGCCACCTGGGCGAACTTGTCCGACTTTGATGCGGCCTCGCGCTCGTCCTCGTCGCACAGCGTGCAGACAAAGAGCGCCTTCTCGTGCTCGAGCAACAGGTGCTCCTCCATGCTGGACGATTGCTGAGTGTCACAGACGAAGCACTGGTGCTGGGAGGCGGATGAGCTAGCCGGGGCTGGCGTGGACTCGACGGCAGCGAGGGCAGACTTGACGACGCTGGGGGAGAGGGCGGACAAGGCCTTTTGGACAGTCAGAGCGGACTGGGATTGCTGTTGAATGGAAGCGGTCTCCTCCTCGGAAGCGGATGAAGATTCGGAGGATGACGACGTTTGCACCCTTTTCTTCTTCTTCCGCTTCTGCTTTTTCTTCCTCTTGGAGACCTTCTCCTCTTCGGAGGATTCGGAACTGCTGCTGCTTCCCTCCTCGGACGAAGACTCCGACTCGGAAGACGACTCCTCCTTCTTCTTCCGCTTCTTGGTCTTCTTCTTACTCTTGCTGGCCTTGCTCTTCCTCTTGTGTTCTGTCGCGTTGGCCCCCGATTGATTAATATTACTATTCTTCCTCCGCTGCCGCTCGCGTCCGCGCTGCAGCGCCAGGGCCATCTCGTTCAGCGCTTCGTAATTCAGCGTGTCCGCAGCCTGTGCAGCGCTGGCAAGCGAAGTCGCGTAGCCCTGCCGAGACGAGGCCATGCTGATTGATAAGGTGACGAGGCGCAGCCTTTCTTTAAAAGCCCACCGAACAATCGCCGGTCGTTGAATTCGAATTAAATATTAATCGCCCATGGAAGAGGCGAAGAACGTATTTACGAAAATGCTTTCTTTGTTGTTCCAAGTCGAGTTATTCCATTAGAAAGCCAGGTAAGTTGACGTGTTGTAGTTTAGTGGCTTCCCCGCTCAGCTGCTTGGTATTCTTTCGTCGTTTCGTTCAGTCATACACAGGGGAGGCGATATCACTTGCACTTGTTCGACTTTAGTTTTCACGCCACCACAAGGTCTCAAGCAATGCCGGTCCCAACACACGTACACATGTGTATGATGAGAATTGTTATCTCTCAGTCTCTTTTCCTCCTTATTAGCTTTTTGTCGAGTATATATTTAAACTTCGGTATCGGTGCTTTCAAATGCGATCTGTTGCTGCTCAAGTACTTTTATATTACGTACACATTCACCCTTCTGGCCTTCTTCGCTGGCTGTTGTTGCGAATAGGGGAGGAAGTTGAACGATGACTTGGGCACGCCGGTAAACTTATGATTTATTCATACAGCAGCAGCAGCGTTGGCTCGTTTGCTGATCAAAGTCCTTGAGCTCTTGTTACCTGCTCGTCCTTCCCTTAAATGCAGTTAAAAATGTTCTTCTTCTTGCTTCACCTTATATTATGTTCTTAACCGATTGCCAAGCTCTTTTGAAACACTCTTGGTCTCTCTTCATCTTCTGCTGCACCTCTAGAATTGCACTTTTCTTCCTTGCTACTTCCACTCGTGTGGTTCTGTGGTTGGTCCAAATAGCATTTGCAGCATGTACTCAACTCGTTCCAAAATATGTTGCTTGCAGATCAAAACCCGTTTTTTCCTCGTCGACTCCAATCAGAGAAGATGGACGAAGAAAAACGAAGGAGGAAAATCGTAGAATGAAGATCGATCACGGATGGCTGGAGCTGCGAAGCAAAGCGCGTCAATTCTGCAGCGACTTGCCCGATCGTGACGCGACTGGACTCTGGCGACGCAATCAACGATCTATTACGCCCTAAACCGACTCTTGACCCATCGCCAAATCACTGGAGTTGCCTGCCAGCAGGGATCCTCGATCGATCTCCTTCGTCCTGTCCGTGTCCTTGCCGCCGTTGCACGAATGCGTTGTCGCCAACCGCAGAATGACGGAGACGGAGGTGCAGGAGCCGCAGCTGGCGCAGTCGGGGAGGTGCTGATCATGGACTTTTGGTTGTTCTCGAGGACGCTGCCGAGGGCGTCGCTGAGGTCTGTGCTGAGGACGACCACTTTCCTGTTTCAGGCTCAGCTGCAGCTACTGTTTTCCAGCTGCAATTTCCAACTCGGCTACTCCTTCCTTCCTTCTCTTCAATCTTCTCTTCTATTTTCTTCTTCTCTTCTGAGTCTCGTTTTCCTCCTTTTCGCATCTCCACAGAACTAGAACGAGAGACTCCTAATACTACGAGACAGTTGAGTCAACTGCCACAAAATGGCGGTTTCAGTGGATGGAGGGTTTTCGCCACCTACTGGAGGAAAAGTGCATACATGAGATTA
>LR139498.1:0-35743 GCA_900659605.1 Tisbe holothuriae | reverse complement strand
AAAGAGTACGGCCAGAAAGAGAAATGTACGTTAGGTACGTCTTTATGTTGCATTATAGTACGGCCAAGGCAAAGATTACCTGGCGTATGATGGTGATAAAGAATAATATTCCATACGATTGATGGGTTTCCCCTATGCGTAAAAGTTAAAAAATGATAGTGTGAATATTAGCATACTAATGAAAAACAGCCTCTACTTTGACACGCTTCATATTAAATATTATATCGTACACTGTACTTTAAAACAGGAAAACCCCTAGACAGAAGTAAGATGTAACAGGGGCCATATCCAATGGCAAAATGTATACTTGTCTGCCCCCAGAAGTCCAATAATATTGAAACATATATCCGCGGTATAATCACTTAACTACCTAAAGATAACGTTAGATCACGGCCTGTAGAAGACCTGGCATTGAATATGTGAAAAGTGCATCTGGAAAATCGTACTATATAAGGCGTATTAAGCCAATGCAACATACAAAATTGCGGTTAAAATCCAAAGAAAAACTCCAAATCATTTGATTGTTTATCAAGATTTCACCTATTTGTTCCTGATCAAGAAGCCTTCAAAAGAGTACGCATGCTGAGGTTGGTATCCTTAAGTACGAAATTTCCTTGCAATTCGTTGTCCCAAGTTGCATGAATAATTATTATTTGGGGAAATCCTTTAAGAAAACGAAAATTATGTTATCACTTTTCTTGGTTATTTTAATTTTTGGCACCTGGCGGGAATTCTATGACGTTAAAAGATGCCTCTTAAGTTTTCATTTACATTGAAACAGGAAATATTCTAAATTATAGATATCCTGTATAGACAGAGCAATACACAGTTTGACACGTTAAACAGTTGGTAGAAATCGTTAAATGTAATTAATAGTACTTTTGCACAATATAAACAATTATGCATATGTATAATGGGATCCACATATTAATTGGGGTCACATTTGCACCCACTGTTGTAACTTGTAAACAACTGTTTTATATGTTAGTTGCTTAAAAAACTTGGATCCCTGTTGACATATTTTATGTATATGTATGCATATTATTTATACCACGGAGCAAGGCCAAGATATGTTTGCGGTTTTTTGACCGTACCTCTGGTATGACTTGGACTAGAGAAAGGACATGTGATGACATTGTGGAGGGATTCAAACCGATGATTCAGACCTCACCTGTCCATTCTCATTCATGATTATGTCCTTCAATTATTATTACTATACAGATGTGAGGCTATCAACAAACGTTCTGCTCATTTTACTATAAAACTTAGACCCCAAACCGGTTCAAACTCACCCTCTTTTTAGACGGTTTTTCCTCCCTCAACGCTTCAGTAGCTGCCAGCATCATCGTCTTTCACCCTGGATTCATTGATCGGAGGCTTTTTTTGTTTTGAGTAGACAGGGTACAATTCCATCTCTCCAAAAAGTTAATGGTGTGCCAAGCAACGACAATAATACACCAAAGAGCAAAGTCTTAAGTAAAGTGCATGAGTTGTGCACTAGCATGAAGGTCAATTACGGAAATGTACTCTTTGAAGTGTTAATATTAACTTTGGTCTTCACCAACATACTTTAAAATGTATACTTCAGTATTTAATATTGACTGTATGAGTAATAATCCATATTGTGTCTACGATTGTATTGGGGAAAATCCGCTTTACTTTTCCTACCACCACCGCGGCCGGCGATTAATGTCGCCGTCACGTGACGGCGCCGTCGAAAAAAAGGTATATTTTGGGTCTGGAGATCCAGCACGTTTGTCAGTTGGGTTGAAAAGGCCCGAAAGAGAAGACAGACAATAATTCCTTTAAAGGGAGCTTTTTAGCAACAACCGCGAAATTATAGAGTACTTCTAAACAAAAGTGTCTGCTGCCGTCAAGATGGTGCGTCATAAAAGTCTCAAAAACTTGATAACCGGGGAAGAGTTTCATGATACTCTCCACTCTACAGCCGAGTCCAAGGTAGGGATGTGCGATTGTAACTTTATGTTAACATGTATCGATCGTGGTTCAATAAAAACTTATAAAAAAGAGTCTTTTATATGGGGTACTCTATTTTCTAAAGAAATGAAATTGTGATATAACATTTTTCAAGGAAACCTAGCAAAATCCCGTCAAAACTTCATATTAGCACATTATTATTTTTCTTATGATTTGTTGTTATCTTCAACGGAAATACAGTTTATGCAAATGTTTTAGCATAGCTTCAGTTACTCCAGTTACTCCATCGTGCACGTACAGTACTTAAGAACATTGAATTAAAGAATATGCATATTATATGTATTTATATATGTATTCGCAATTATGTTGGCCCAGTGCACACTGCGTATGTAACTTCAATAAATTTTGATACAAAAAGAATCTGAACCATTCATCAGCTGAAAACCAGTTTCATGTTTTGAACAAAACGTCCCAAAATCCTTCCTTCTTTTCGCAATTGATTATCTTCTGTCAGATTATGGGTCAAATATCTGGAATTAAACTATTTTAGTTAATGGAGTCACAAGAGTGCCAAAGATCTGTATTGACTAAGGAATATTGCAATTTGATCAAGCTTAGGAGCTTAAATAAAATGTTATTTTTTCCTCAGGTTAAGAGTAAAAAGATCATTAAATGATTGTTTTTCTTGTATAAAATAGGTTCATGAAAAAGCAGAGAAAATTTCAATGAAGACTTACTTAGTCTCTCATTTAAGTCATTTTCCATTGAAGGTGCAAATGAAAGATATCTAACACATTATATTTTATACATTTGTTGTCTCTAGTAACCTTAGTTACGCGCAAAATTTACAATTATGATTAGCAAAAAAACAAAATTACTATTCATTATTTATTTACGATTTTCCATATGCACCTTTTAAGTTTAGAAGCAAACTTTACCTATGCATACTCGTATATTCTTTTTAATGGAATTTGATCCATACGTGTAAAGTTATTTGTGTTTAAGAGACAGCCCCAGAAAGAATTTCGAACTACCTAAAGAGAGAATAAAATCCTTTTCATTTCAGCCCATGAGCTGCACCCGTCACACTTGCTCCGGCAGCTCCATGAGCGCCTTCCAGCTCTCGTCCAAGCACGGCCTCCCCAAGGAGGACGTCGAGAGGAAGGCCAAGGAGTTCATCTACAACTTCTACAGGCCGGACAAGGAGGGAAAGGCGATGGAAAACCCGTAAGTAATTAACCATGGGTGGCGTAATTAAACAAAATATACAGAGTAATTTTGTAACTTTAAACAAGTTATGGACTGTGTCGAATGCGGAATATTATATTTATCACGACCTGGCTATTTTCTTCACACAAATAACATTTTCGCAAAAATGCATAATTGAATAAGATAAATCCTGCTGACATTTTATGAGCCACTGTAAACGCATAAATTGCAGACACTTTAGCTTTACAATTACAACAATTATTTACGGTAGGCCTATAATTTGATTAAGCCTATCGTCATTAACACCATTGATACGCATTATGATGCATAAATTCGTTCCACACTTTATCCTTTCTTTTCAACTTATTCCTTTACAACATAAAATGATATTCCCTCCGTTTTCCTTGTTCAGCTCCCCTGAAGCAGACACCCGGTGGTCTGAAGTGCACGAATCTCTGACCAAGACAGGAACATTCCACCTGACCCCGGACGAGCTCATCCACGGCGCGCGCACCGCGTGGAGAAACGCCGCGCGCTGCCCCGGCCGCATCCAGTGGCGCAACCTCACCCTGCTGGACATGCGCGAGAAGGCGCACACACTGGACGACGTCTTCCAATCCCTCGTCAACCACATCCGCGTCTCCACCAACGGGGGCAACATCAAGCCGGCCATCACCGTCTTCCCGCCGAGGGAGGAGGGCAAGCCGGACAAGTTCAGGGTGTGGAGCAGGCAGCTGCTGCAGTACGCCGGTTATGAGCAGGAGGACGGGTCCGTCATCGGGGACAAGGGCAATGTGGAGTTCACCAGCTTCTGTCTCCGCCTGGGGTGGAAGAAGAGTCGTCAGGGCAGCTTCGATATCCTGCCATTGGTCCTTTCAGATGAGAGTGGAGAGCCAAAGTACTTTGACATACCGGAGGAAGTCATAAAGGTGGTCAAAATCAGGCATCCAACGTGAGTTGACAAGAGCATAGGTTAAGTCTCATGCGCAAATCTAGTTCTAAACGTACATATAATGTAGTTTCCTCCCTGTTTATATTTTTGCCGCGGATGTTCCGTCGCATTGTGTGACTCAGATTCCAGTCTAGCACAAAACAATTAATAAGCCGTTTTCACGTTTTACGATGGGTACGTTGAGTCTATCACATGAAATTTGATGAACATCACATCTCAAACCTGTTTTAAATAGAGACAGGTCGGTTGACATACGTGGGTTTGGGGGAGGATTATCTTACACATAAGATATTGTCTATATCGTGGGTTGGTCCTGCTTGTACTTTACTGCTGTATAGTACGAGATCGTAGGACCGTAACGTTTTAATTTTATTTTAGGTCGTTTTTACATGCAAGTGTCAGTTCAGCGCTTATATGACAAGGAAAAACTCCAAAAACATATACGTATGCTGTATACCCGTTTGAGAAAAGCCACGCACACGGAAAACATTTGTTCCGCATTATTACCTTTGAAGCTTTGCATATATTCGTGCACTTTTATATTTTGTAATCGCATTTTAGGCTCTCTGCCATCACGAAGCTGAACCTTGAGTGGTTCGCCCTCCCCGCCGTATCGGGCATGTGCTTCGAGATCGCCGGCCTCCAATTCCCGGCCGCGCCCTTCTCCGGCTGGTACTCCCTCCCAGAAGTCGCCACCAGAGACTTCCTGGACAAACAGCGCTACGACCTCGGAGAGAAGATTGCCGCAGCCCTGGGCCTGGACACCTCCTCCCCGGCCTCGCTCTGGTTCGACAGGGTCAACACGGAGATGAACCAGGCTGTGCTGCACAGCTTTGCCACGGACGGCGTTACCATTGTCGATCACCACACGCAGGCGGATCAGTTTATGGATCACTTCCGGACTGAGCATAAGGTTCGAGGTGGGTGTCCAGCAGACTGGGTGTGGATTGTTCCACCAGAGAGCGGTTCTCTCACCTCGGTGTTCCACCAGGAAATGCTCAGCTACCACCTGGTGCCGAGCTATGATTACCAGGCTGAGCCCCACAAGGAGTACATGTTCCCAGAGGACGCAAGGAAGAGGGTCAAGGTGACCTTCAAGGGGCTGGCGTTGGCAGTTCGGTTTGCGGCTGCCAGCTACAAGAGAATTCTGAGCCGCAGGAAAAAGGTAGAACATAGGCCATTAGGAAATCGTGATTTACAGTTACTGACATAAAATGTCTTTAGATCCACATTTACTACGGCACCGAGACTGGCACCTCCAGAAGATACTCTGAGGACCTTCTAGCCAAACTTGCGGACAAGTTTGACGCCAGGATCTCCGACATCGCCACTTGCACCGTTCAATACTTGGAGGAATCCCAGGATGACACCATGGCCATCTTTGTCTCGTCCACGTTTGGAAACGGAGACCCGCCAACCTCAGCAAAGGCTTTCGCGCAGGACATCCGAAAGAGGAACGCCACCAAGAGTCTAGGCAAGCTTAAGTACGCAGTCCTCGGTCTGGGATCCAAGACGTACCCAAAGTTCTGCGCCTTTGGAAAATTCCTAGACTCTGAGCTTGAGCGTTTGGGCGGGAAGCGGATTGTCAGCGTCGGGACATGCGATGAGCTGAGCAGACCTTTGACCTCGTTCAAGCAGTGGACTTCGGATCTCATGAAGGAGCTCGGCTGCGTGGAGGAGAAAGGAGACAACGACAGCAATGCAGTAACGCCAGTTCACGCACCGAGAGACCCTTCCACACTGTTTGACGGTCAACATCCCTTCCAAGCGAAGATTTCTTACAGGCGCGACCAGTGTCCCAGCGGCCGCCTCTTCCTTGTCCGACTGCAGGTCGAAGGAGACGACACCCTGAACTTGAGCGTGGGCGATCACATTGGAGTCTACCCTCGGAATCGGAAGGAGGTCGTTCTCAAGCTGGTGGCACATGTTGGCCTCGAGAAGAACCGTTCTATGTCGCTCAACACGGCCATCATTCGATTGACATCCGTGTACGACATCACCAGCGCGCCTTGCCAGGATGTCCTCGGCCGCCTGGCTCCATATGTCACCGACAATGCCGAGCGTGCGCGCATGCAGGCCCTGGCTGAGAACGAAGATGATCACGCTGTATGGAAGCATGAGTTCACTGGTGGAGTAGAGGCCCTTTGGAAGCAGTTCCCGTCACTGGATGTTGATCTGGGGCAGCTATGCGCTGCTCTCGAGTTTATCAAGCCCAGGTGGTACAGTCTGGCATCAGCCCCGTCTGCTGACCTTATTCAGGGTCCCAATGGGGAGGTTGCATTTGACCTGGTGCTCACGGCCGTCATCTACAAGAACTCCAGGTGGGAGACGAAGAAGGGTCTTTGCTCCAATTTCCTCAAGGATCTGAAGGTCGGCTCTCCCGTTACCTTCATCCACAGGTAGAGGAGAACATTATTACTTATTAGGACTAAAACTCTAATGCTTTAATGTTTTTTATAATACAGGCCTGTGGACGACTTCCGGCAAGCCTTGGCCCTGGAAAAGCCCGTCCTCATGGTGGCCGCGGGTTCCGGAATCGCTCCAATGCGCGCCGTCTACCAACACCTCGCTGCCCGAAACAAGATCCTCCCCGCGAGGTCCCGCAACCTCCTTGTCTTCGGCTGCCGCAGCCGCGAGGACGAGGCCGACTGCGTCCCCTCCGACAAGGTCGTGCAGAGGGTCGTCGCGTACTCCAGGGAGACCAACATGCCAAAGAAGTACGTCCAGGACGCGCTCAAAGATCTCGACCTGGCCATCATTGATCTAGTTTACAAGCAAGGAGGGTCGATTATCGTTTGCGGATCGGTGAGACCGACACTCTTAAACTATTACATCATTGCTTAATGATTCATTTATAGATTACAATGTCCGAGTCCGTCCACGATGTCTTCACGGCGACGTTCATGACGCACTGCTCGTTCAAGCAGACGGAGGCGGAAAAGTTCCTGGAGAGCCTTAAGATGAGCGGGCGTTACGTGGAAGAGGTATTCGGGGGGCATTCCGCCCTGTGAAAGAGTGTCATAGAATTAACGCATGTGATTTTGGGTGTAAAATTTAAAGTATGTGATTTTGATAATATTATCCATGAAACGTACGCCATATTACAGTAAATCGGTATATATTTTTGTGTATACGAAAATGGAAGTCATATAAAAATTTATCAGAACTATGTTATTATTGTAACCTAAAGTATATATAAGCAAGTATGATGTATAATAAACGAAAACCAAGATAGTAATTTGTCCGGTTATCTTTTCTACGTCCGTCCGTCAAAAAAGCTTTCGGTGTTCGTCCCCCTTCCCGTGGGGTTCTCCGTCAGACGACTGAGTTCGATCGCTATTCTCCGCTCTGCTGAGGTGGCGGCCATTTTAAGGCAAAGCGCGAGACGAGCTCTTCACGAAACCTCGTCGGGCCATTTTGGCCACATTTTCACCAGGGATGACGCGTGCAAGTGTAGCTGAAAAGAGCGCATTTTATTTTACTTAAAGTAAGTCCGATGCGCACAATGAATATTTCTGGCATTGCCTCCTACATCTTTATAATTAATTCCAAAGCTATTAAATCATACATTTTAGAACAAAGCAGCTTCATAACTTGGAGCGAAGTGTCTCAGTTTTGCTTCAATCCACGATCCTATTTAGTAACAGCTGAAACCGTGCCAAGAAAGGGGAAGGGACGCCACCCCGCTACTGGACAACCAATGAATGAAAGTAATGCTGCATGCTGGAACGATTCACATCTTTAGTTAATCATAATCTGCTAATAAAATTACCAATATAACTGCTGATATTACTGATAAATATCATTATTATTTAAGTTATCTTGCAAAGACTCTACTTAGGCCCTTGTCCCGTTCCCTTTTGGCCTCGTGTTCCTTGAACTTTACATCGTCCCTATCTTCTCTCAGCCCGTTTTCTTCTGTCCTCCATTAGCCCGACTCGGCATCAGGCAACTCTGCACCAAACTCACTTGGGTTGAGACCTCGATTCACTCGACAACACTTCCGACAACACCGACCTCGCCATCACCGCCACCATGTCCCAGCTGTCGGCTCGTCTCGCCGCTAGCCTCGCCAGGCAGGGCGCTAAGGCAGCTCCACAGGTAGGACACAAGACGCCTCAGAACACAGTGGGCACGTCCAGCAGTCACGGTGGTTTTAATCTTGTTTTCAGGTGACGAAGCATGCCGCCGCGAGCAGCGTGTTCGCCGCCAAGCTGTCGACGTCGTCTACCGCGCCCGCGTCCGCCGAGATCTCTTCCATCCTGGAGGAGCGCATTCTGGGCGCGGCGCCCAAGGTGAACCTTGAGGAGACCGGCCGCGTGCTGAGCATTGGAGACGGAATCGCCCGCGTCTACGGACTGAAGAACATCCAGGCCGAGGAGATGGTGGAGTTCTCGTCCGGACTGAAGGGAATGGCCCTCAACTTGGAGCCCGACAACGTCGGTGTGGTCGTGTTCGGTAACGACAAGCTCATCAAGGAGGGCGACGTTGTGAAGAGGACTGGCGCCATCGTGGACGTGCCCGTCGGAGCTGAGCTGCTCGGACGCGTCGTGGACGCTCTGGGAAACCCCATCGACGGAGCTGGACCCATCAAGAGCTCGGGCAGGCAGAGGGTTGGAGTCAAGGCCCCCGGAATCATCCCCAGGCAGTCCGTCAAGGAGCCCATGCAGGTAACAACTAGGCTAACGAAGCACGAAATGGAATTCAATCAAATGAATTTCTCTTCCAGACTGGCATCAAGGCTGTTGACTCCCTGGTGCCCATTGGCCGTGGCCAGCGTGAGCTGATCATTGGTGATCGTCAGACCGGCAAGACCGCCGTCGCCATCGACGCCATCATCAACCAGAAGCGCTTCAACGACGCCGGCGAAGACAAGAAGAAGCTGTTCTGCATCTACGTGGCCATCGGACAGAAGAGGTCCACCGTGGCCCAGATCGTCAAGAGGCTCACGGACGCCGATGCCATGAAGTACAGGTAAGAAGGCTACAGCTTCTGCAGCCATCATGGAAAACAACTTCTCCTTCGGTGACATGCGCGTCAGCTGACTTGGTCTTGTGCTGCTGGCCCGTTGCCATGTTGAAAATATTGTGAACGTAAACTAATGTTCCTCGCCTACTTCCAGCATCGTTGTGTCCGCCACCGCCTCCGATGCTGCTCCCCTGCAGTACCTGGCGCCCTACTCTGGCTGCGCCATGGGCGAGTTCTTCCGCGACAACGGCATGCACGCCCTCATCATCTTCGACGATCTGTCCAAGCAGGCCGTCGCCTACAGGCAGATGTCTCTTCTGCTCAGGCGTCCCCCAGGTAAGATAAAATAAGATTAAACGATCCCTCCGGTCATTAATAATTAACCGCATGACTCTTCCATTAAAGGTCGCGAGGCCTACCCCGGAGATGTGTTCTACCTCCACTCCCGTCTGCTTGAGCGTGCCGCCAAGATGTCGGACGGCCAGGGCGGCGGCTCCCTCACTGCCCTCCCCATCATCGAGACCCAGGCCGGTGACGTGTCCGCCTACATCCCGACCAACGTCATCTCCATCACTGACGGACAGATCTTCCTCGAGACCGAGCTGTTCTACAAGGGTATCCGCCCCGCCATCAACGTCGGTCTGTCCGTGTCCCGCGTCGGCTCCGCTGCCCAGACCAAGTCCATGAAGCAGGTCGCCGGATCCATGAAGCTGGAGCTGGCCCAGTACCGTGAGGTCGCCGCCTTCGCCCAGTTCGGATCTGATCTCGATGCCGCCACCCAGCAGCTGCTGAACCGTGGTGTGCGTCTGACCGAGCTGCTGAAGCAGGGACAGTACGTGCCCATGGCCATTGAGGAGCAGGTGGCCGTCATCTACTGCGGTGTCCGCGGTAAGATTATGTTATAAAACAGACCATTGTATTTACGCCCGACCTGATGCTTTGTTTTTGGTCCACACCCGAAATATTGGACATGCGCACTTCAGTTTAATATATTTCTTTTCTTCCAGGCTTCCTTGACAAGGTTGACCCCGCCAAGATCACCGCCTTCGAGGAGAAGTTCATGGAGCACATGAAGGCCACCCAGAGGCCCCTGCTCGACCAGATCGGCAAGGACGGACACCTCAGCGAGGCCAACGACAAGGCCCTCCACAAGATCGTCGTCGACTTCATGTCCACCTGGCAGGCTTAAACGTGTTCCAAACGCACCATCAACATCTAACGGAACACGAGTAATTTAACAAACGGACAGTCGATTAAAAGAATTTACCATCAGTTCAACCGCGGTTAACGCGGTCGAATGAATGAAAGTTTTACGAGAAGAAAGCAAAAGTGTGCTTGCGGAGTGACAACAACAAGAAAAAGATGTTATTTTGAACGACGTATACGAGGTCAAATAAGGGTGGCTAAAATATATAAAAGATTTTAAAATCGGGGAATTTGCGAAGTAGTTGCGATTTCTTCAGTCGGAAGATGCTTTTCAATTAATGTTTTGAGGATGGGGAGAAGAGGATTTGGCTAACATTGAAACAACACTTGGCATTAAATACGAGTCAAGAAAACAAAAGTCGCGTTTATAAAACTATAATAATATTAAAAAGCTCAGATACAAACAAGAAAAGACTCGAATGCCCAACGCAAGACCGGAAGAGTGAAGAAACGATTGCAGCCATCGATTTTTCTCCTCCATCCGAACAAATTACAAGATCCACCCTTCTCTGTATAAAAAGCTAATAATAAAAGGCGCCTTGTGACACTAAATATCTCTTTCGCAATCGCCGACTCAATTCAACGAGGCTTTGAAAGGCCGTCGTCTTGGAAACTGAACTTAACCTTTCCTCCGTTTTTGGTCGTCCATGTCTTCAATCATTTCTTCACCATGATTGGGGTAATAGGGTTCAGCTTCGTCTTGGCACTCTCCAATGCAGAGTTCTGCGCCCATCGCAACTATGCCTTCCCTGGCACTAACCTCCGGGAAGTGGACACCGCGGCCACTTTGGAGGCTTGCGGTGCCCTCTGCAAAGCTGAGCCTGATTGCGTGGCGGCCAAATTCGTCCTGCTCGATCAAACGTGTCAGCTCTTCTCTGAGCAGGAGACGAGTGGCCTGCAGGAGATTGGGACGGACTTTGTCTACAGGAACTGCCGTAAGCTTTTAAGTATCAACTGATTCTCATTGAATTAATAATGGTCCATAATAGCGTTCGTCTTGACCGCCACCTGCTCCTTGTCCCACTGGAGCATCATCGGCTCTGCCATTGCCACGGACACTGACATTGACGACGCGGATGCCTGTCAGACCCTCTGCAGAGCCCACGCCGATTGCCTCGTCGCCAGATACAACGCCGACAGGTCATGTGAATTCGTCAGCAAATTTGGAATGCTTGTTAAGGAGGATGGGGTCAGCACGGTCTTCAACTTCTGCCGTAGGCTAAAATGATAATATTATCGGGCTTCCAGAGTAACTTATATAATTATAGCTCAATGGGACAATTGGTCGATGGGGTTCTCCGGAAAGCGGTTCACTCTCGGTGACGAGGCGAAGACGGCAGCGGAGGCTCAAGGTATCTGCGAGGCTGCTGGAGGACGTCTCGCAGAGATCTCCAATCCGGAACAGCAACAGTTTCTCTCATATGCCGTCCAAGATGCATTCAGGAGGGGGATTACTCAAGCAGAATTCTTCATCGGTATATTGTTTTAATTTATAGATGACGAGTTGTATATGTAGTTGCTGTGTAGGTATGACCGCCCCTGGCAGCACCTGGAACAGTGGTGCAGCTGTGTCCGATGCTGAGTTCTGTGGCGGTGTGGCCCCTTCATCAGGACAGACTGCCTTTAAAGAAGATGGAGGCGAGTTCTGTTGGGGAAATGCAGCTTCAGCGAGTGTAGGCTACATATGCGAAGAGAGAGGTCTGCTCATGATAGCTACGTAACCAAGTAGCAGCACATTATTAGAATGTATTGTTTCGAAATAGCTGCCTTGGCAACTGAAGACCTCTTCACCACAACCAGCTATGAGGGCAACTGCTACTACATGTCCTCAGGATCGCTCTATCCATTTGAGAACACCAACGAGTTCGGATCCTATGACAAGGTCACTCAAATGTGCGAGGACATCGGAGCAGAAATGTTGGACGTGGCAGATCAGACGCATTTGAATGCATTGGCCGACATTGCAGGTCAAGGTTCCTTCATGTCCAATAACACAGTTATGTATATATTTTTCAACGACAGTATGTGACGCTGACTTTGACCGATTCACCAATGCTCTGTCTGTATCCCTGGAAAGCACCTTCAGTAACTTTGCCGGAGCTCCAGTGGAAGAGCCAGTTTGCGCCAAAATCCCACTCTCTAATATGGGATCGGACATTTGGTATCGGGGGAATGAAGAAGATTGTGCTGACTCAACAATGGGAAGAGTGCATGCGGTTTGCAAAAAGGCTGGAGAATGTGCCGGTAAAATAATTAAATATACGGTTAAATTACTACCAATGCTTCTTTTTTGCTTCTAGTAGCTTCCACGCCGTACAATGAGGTTCAGTCTTGCCGTGTACAACCAGACTGGCCGGTGGAGAGTCTTCTGGCCTTGGCAAGTGACCCATACCGACCGGTCTGCCCCGGATCAAACCTGGAGTTGACATGCGCTGCGGGTGGGGATAATGCTCTTCAGAATGTCTATCCAATCCAGAGCCAGTATGAAGTTCCCTGTGGAAATGAGGGCACGTTTTTGGACATTCCCGCCTGGCCAACATGCGTGGAGGAATTTGTTTGTACGCTATGCTCTATTAATTCTAGCCTTTGCTCATATATATTTAAACTAAAAAGATTGCACCGCGATTCCGCCACCCACCCATGGATCGTTCTTATGTGAAGACCCAAAGTTGAAACCGGATTCGAGCTGCGAACTTCAATGTGAGACTGGCTATCTTCCCAAGGGAGACATCAAAGCTACTTGCCTGAGGGACTATGACACTGAAGAGTTCACCTGGGATAAGGCATTTTCGGCATTTGAATGCAGTGAACAAGTAGCAGACTTGGGGTATTTTAATACTGTAATTACCTTTTAACAATATTAGGTTGGTGTAATCATTGGTGGCATCAGCCCATCCACCAATTACATCAAGGAGAATGAAGTCTTCTCCCCGTCCAATCCCAACTGTCACGGTAAGAGCGTCGCGTCCTTCCCCAAGCCGCTCATGGGAACCGTGTCTGGAAGGATTGGCGGGGTGGGACTCGTCTGCGGTGGGGCTGTGCAGGACTATGGAAACTGTACCGACCAGAAAGACGGTATGAAGTAGTTAAAACAGGTTTTGTATAATGCTTCAGTTTTAAATCTAAATAGGATCAAGGAAATGTCTGGACAACACAGAGACGATTGTGACCGAAGGCGGGTCAATGTGGACCACAGGGCCCAAGTCCAAGCACTGCAGCTACCTCAATGGTGGCAGCTGGTCACACGCAACCAGCCTCAAACTCCCCAGAGCCTACGCTGCCTCTGTTATCGTGTCTGACAAGCTCTACGTACTCGGCGGCGCCAGCACTGCCACCATTCTGGACTCTGTCGAAGTCATCAGCAGGGACGTCGACACTGGCAAGTTCTCTGTGGAGCTGCTCCCTGAGAGCATGCCCGCCAAGCTGATGGGACACTGCGCCACCCTGTCCCCGGACGGAACCCGCATCATCGTCACGGGCGGGTTCAACGGCACCGACTACACCGCCGACGTGCTCTCCATGGAGCTGGACACGGGCGTGTGGAAGACTGAGTCCCTGGGGTTGAACCATGCGAGGTCGGATCACTCGTGCGCCAGGGTCCAGGTCCGGGGGGAGTGGACAGTGGTCGTGAGCGGGGGATACACCACTGCTGGGGTGCAGAAGAGCACTGAGCTACTGGAGGGGGAGGGCCAACTGGCGTGGTACCGCGCTGGAACTGGCTCTGACGCATTCAATGCTGATGTACGTCGATCCGCCGCCATGTTCCCGGCTGTGGACGGGCTGTACTCGATGGGTGGTGTTACTTGTACTGATCTGGGAGTTGGCTGCGAACGCGTGAGTGGGGCGGTAAAGTTCATGCCAAATGCGACGGAGGGCAGGGCTGAGGACAAGTGGGTGGCGGCTCCGGGCATGGCCATGAGGGGAATGAGGTCGAGTCATGATGTGCTCATTCTGCCAGCCACAGATGTGTGCTAGAAAATGTGATGAACTGATAATGTATCATACTTCATCGCGGATCAGAGTGTAATTAGAGTGTTCTACTATAAGTATGACCTCCATTTATTTACAGCATATAATTGACAGATCCCAAGTTTTAGAAATGTATCCACATAAATAAATACTCTTGAAGCTATTCTCATGTAAAGTTGATTGGAATGAACAGCCTCCTCGTAATCAGCCAGGCGAATCCAGTTTAACAGGTTGCTGTTAACGTTAATTGTAGTCAATTGTACTAGTTTGCACAAACTGTAAATTATACATTCATATGCGTAATAATAGGGTCACATTTGCGCTGAATCTTTTAAGCAACTCTTTCGTTAACATGTCAGAAACATACATACTTGTCTTGTCATAGTAACATTATTTATTGCTTTGCAAAGATTAAATCTACACCTAATTACACTACCATTATCAGCATATGTGACCCAATTGTAACTGTAAAATCCACCTATAAAAGCCCTGCAATGCAAGACTCCACATCAACAGTTCTCCAAATACATCCCCAGCAACAACATGAACAGCTTCAGCTTCCTTCTCATCGGCACCCTTGCCGTGGGCTCTTCAATGGCATCACCACCGTACAACGTACCCCAAGGTATGCGAATAAAGACCAAAGTGAATGTAATAAATAGCATAACATGTATTTTGGTTCCATCTCAGCGATGACTAAATGCGACGCCACGGGCGGCACCGACTTTCGCATCTTCCGCGGCAAGTTCAGCAACGTGAACGGCCTCCCCGTGGCCGCCACCCTGGGCAGCCTCGCCAAGGCCGCTTTCGGCAGCATAGCTCACGTCATGGAGTTCGCCGACATCACCGTGACCAACGAGGTGGCGGCTGAGGCGTCCTACATGGAGACGGACGTCGCCTTCAAGGGCACCATCCAGGCCACGTTCAGTGGGTTCGAGGGTGGGCCGATCGAGGCGAAGCTGATGGCAACTGGGAATGCTTGTGCCAAGGGATACACTCTAGAGGTAACTGAATAACTGCTGATTATGTCAAGAATTTAGAAAGCATCGTGCTAAAGTATTTAAGGTTTCTTGATCATTCGCTGTTCCCTTCAAATACTTATTTTCCTGCTCCTATTCAGGTTTGTGGTTGCGAGGTCCTCACCGGCAACTCCAACATTGACTTCTGCGGCCGCTTCCTGATGGACAGGGCCAACATGGAGTTGCAGCAGCTCAACGATAAGTTCAAGAACATTAGCCCCCCTTCAAGTTAAAACAATACTAAGGGTGGACTGGACAAGATGGAAAAGCGATTTGACAATTATTTAATTTAATATAATGAAGAAATAAATAAATGATATTTGCTGCAAGCTACGACGTGACTGTTCAATGAAGTTCATATATATGTATACATAAAATTAAAAGAAAGGCCAAAACGGGTGGTGATATTGTTTCAAGGGACTACTGATACTTAATAGACAGCTAAAACTCTTTTCTGATCCAGATCTCTCCAAAGACATATTTCCTTTCTTCAATTTCTCCCCGCAAAAAGCACGTCATCGTTAGAAAAAGAGACTCGACAAGCGAGGGACATTTTGAGCAAAAAAATATTTTCTTTTCAAGACTGCTTTTGATAGCGATCTAAAACAAGCCTTTTCTTCTTTTTTGTCCCCGTCACACAAAACTGCTTTCTAAAAATGTTATAACAATAATATTGAAGGGTGAGGCGACACTGTTTGGTCCAAACAGGGTTGCCATTTTACAGAATTCATCAATGCAACTAAATTTATGTTTCTCTTTAGCCATTATGGACCAATTTTGCAAGTAAGTTATAATTCTACCTTTGGAAAAAGAACATGAAAAGATCTGCATGCAATTAGTTGATGAAAAAGGTATTTCTATTGTGTGTTTTTGTCACTTTGAGGGCGTTATTATCGCATTAATTCATCGTTTTCGTTTCCAAAGTGAATGGAGAAAATGAAGGGGAAACTTGGCGTACGTATTTACTCAGCAGTCCCTAAAGCCGTTTTATCGCACTATCCGATCTACCAGTTATATCAAAAATGGAACTCAAAAAGACACATTTTTTGCACCACCATTAAATAATGCGCTTCTGGGACGACATTTTTTGTCCATTTATAATGTGTGTTTGCCAAACGCAATTTCATAGAAAGCCCCTCAGGAAAGAAAAGAAGATCTCTTATCACACATTTTAAGCAACATTGTTACGACACCAAAGTTACTTTCCCCTCAATTTAACCAAACAAATTCTCAATAAAGAGATGAAAGTCTCCGGTCCGAAAAATATAGAAGTAGCAAAAAGTATGATTTAAATCTCTCATTTCAATACATATCCGTCTAAAAATGGGCAAAAAACGTCGCTTCGATCGCCGTTATGAGCCAGAGTAGAAGGGTTGTGATGCCATTGAAAATGTAAACCTGCAAAAAATGATTAACCGCGGATGGCGACGCTGCTTGTACGGGGGCAAAAAACGACGTCTCCAATTTGATTTGCATATTCCAATGTTTGCTGGCGAGACATGATGGTGGCCACACATGGCCGATAGGGATACGGAACACACCCGACTAAAGTAGTTTACAGCTCAGTTGTGTACAGTTTATCGGGCCTTTAAGACAGTTTCGTCTCGTCAGTTGATGTTCCAATTTAAACCAGGAAGCGCTCTTTTAAAAAGTTTCGCAGAAGGGGGATTCCTTTTTTTCTGTACCTTTGATTTATCCCCCATTGTGGGGGTTGAACTTTTTTGCCACTAGGATGCGGAGATCAAATGCTCAACCACAATAATAACGGACAAACTTGATCAATGTTGTTAGCATTCCTGAGTGCGTTGTGTATAAAAATGGTTTGTACAGCTTCGTTTGTGACTTCTTCTTGTGTATTTTGCACCTTAAAAAGAGAACAAGAACAGATCAAAAAATGAAAAAGGTCATGATTACAAATTTCACGCCCTCGTCCGTCGACACAAAAATGGGACCTTTTTACTTTTTTCCTTCGTCAAAAAGTTTTGTCTTGAAATTAGATTTTTTGATTGATGAAGCTAATTACGGCAGGTCCTGCTTTATTATTTCTCCTCCTTCGTAAGAAGTGATACAAAAAGAAGACAAGAAGACATCGTTGCTTTGTATACGAATGCGATAAAAACTTAATCAAAGTTCATTATTCTCCGCTTAAAAAGTGAGGACAAAAATTATTCAAAACTTTTCTTGCCCTCATTTCCGGAATTAATCAAAAGTGGGAAAATAATATTTGCAAAAGCACTTTTTATATTTTAAAGGTGACAAAGTGTCAAAACTGCTGAAAAATATCCAAGAGTTTTTGCACGGCAGTGAAGAAAAAAATGCTCTTCATATAGTGATTAATGGTCTTACATTTCTTAATATATATCGATGGCCGCTTTAGAACAAAAGTGCATTTATTCATATGACCACATATATGGAACAGATTGCAAGTTTCCACATTTAAAAAGAATCCAGTTTTGACCACCGTAAAATATACAAACTCATTCAAAAAGTACATCTCAATTTGACCACGAACATTCCTTCTCCAGGTGCATTTCTATTGGCCCTGAAGTGCAATTGCAACGGCGCCCACACTACACGCCCCGCCAATGTTCCCTGACGGAGTGCAAGCCGAGCCGCGTAGAGCCCGTTGTTTCCACATACAGGGAAAGAAGAGTCCGCGTGTGACCCTTGGACGACGATGGGGGAAAATAATGTCAATCGGTGAAGGGAAGAGGAAAACTCGGACGGAATTATTTCTTGGACAAAAACACATACGAGTGCGCGTTGCAGCAGCAGCCACGGTTTATAGCCTAGGCCCCGGCTGCAAGACAATTTTGCAGGCTTGGCTTGAGAGCGCTCCTCTTCTGCCTGTCTGCCCGGGCGCCCCCCAAGATTGGGAACCCAAAATTCGAGGAGCCATTTCGCTGATTCCCCGAAGAATGCGACTGGAAAAATCATCATATCAGAAAAAGGGTTGAGGGAACGTAGTGTGATGCATGCCTCCTCTACTAGCGCGCTCCGCAGCAATATCGCGCGCTTCAGCTACTACCACTAAACAAGGCTTGCAGACCAGAGCGCGCACGTAATAACACTACTATACTACAACTACTCCGATATGTTTCTTTCTTCTTCCCCCAAAACGACTGCTGCCTTTTTTGAGTTTTTTATTTTCCTCAAATTTTTTGGAGCGCCGAAAAAAGTTCCTTCCTTGTGAAAACAATGCTTCAGTGGCAGACTGCCGGTTGACTAGGCAACAGCAGCACGATAAATGCATAAAATAGACCATTCTGTGTACCGTGCTCACTTAACGTTGTCGCCACTTTAAACTATATTTAAATAACCGTTAACTAATAATGTGCGTATTATTGGGTGTGAGCAAATGAAATTTGTCTCACTGCCTGACCAGTGCCTCAAAAAGACATGAATAGCCAAGACATAAGATAAACAAATCAGCAAGTAAACCAATAAAACAAACATAAAACGTAATCCATCCATCCACATTTGCAAAGAAAGCAATCATTATCATATAGAGTGAACATATCCATATTTCGGTGAATGAAGTGCCTCATTATTTGTGCCTAACTTTAAATACGTATAAATGAAAGTCTGAAGACATCAAGGCTTCAAAACTTAATTAAGGTAAGAGCTGTGAAAATAATTGGCAATTAATGGGAAGGCAAAGTTGTACTAAATGCAAAAATGGTGCAAAAATGTTCATTAGACAAACTGTTTTCCTTCTTAAATTATAGAGGAAACTGTGAACCATTTATTATATTACGCAAACAAAGAGAGTTCTTGGGTATGAAAAAGTTTCAATCACAATTGGCATTAGAAAAAGTGCAAAAAGTGGGCAGTTTTTCTCTAATGAGCAGTGGCGAATTTTCCAAACGAGCACTCTATTCGGTTAAAAAGTAGTAGCTTCGATCCTCTACCGTCAGTTATGTGCTAAAGTTTTGCATTAAATGCTTTCAAAGGAGGTTTCGAAAGGTAATTATATGTTGTGAGGGGAAACTTTTGCGAGTGTAATTTGACTCTGTCAATACGAGAGAATCAATCATGACACGTTAAAAGTGTCATAAATATTAGATCGTTGATTTATTTTACCTTAATTGATGCAAACGACAGTCTCTCTCACATTCGTGTTTTCTAATGCAAATTTGACATAATATTGCGTGCAAAAATATCACGAAATATTATTCTCCCTCTTTTACAACGCGGAAGTTTTGGAGAACCAAATTTGCGACATTTGTCTTTCTCAGAGGGGTTAATTTTGCTTATAGAGCGGTTCGTTTAACACCTTATACACGAATATAGAGACAAAGCCATTCTACGGAGTGTGAGTTTTACTACCGGGTTAATTACAAGTTTTAGTGTGCTGCCAAAAATGAGCCCTAAATGAGGGCAAAAACAGACAGAGGAGTGTAAAGTGCGAAAACAGGAGCAAAAGTAAGATTAAATCAAGATGCCAGCAGCTAATGCTACAAAGGGCTTTACAAGCAATTTTTAACCTCCATTTTCCCAGACTCGACTCGTGCAAATAAAGAAAACACGGAACGTGAAATTCAACTTTTTATTTGAGGAAAAAAGTTTTATCATTTCTTTTGTGCACCATTTTTTCAAAAACAAGACTAATGTTGTTGATGATACAGCAGTTTTTCGCTTCCTCACCAAACAGTGTTTTGTTTCCCCTTTTAGATCTTCCAAAGCCACGGTTGCATATCTCATGTTTATGTTTCATAATTTTATTGCACAAAATCGAGAATGTTGGCGGGATAGGAGTAAAATATGTGTGAAATACGACACCATTTTGAGCACTCTTACCCTCATTTTAACCCTTTTTGGGTCAATCAAACAGTTACGTTCAAGATCAGGTAAAAGAAACCTGCAATTCCTCCGCATAAGCCACATTTTTCCACTCCAAACTTTTGCAGAGTTTTGAAATGCTCGAAATGTTTGCTAATAAACTAGCCTGGAAACAAATAAAAGTTAAAATTCCATTTCTTCCACTGGCCGACGATATATTTTGCGGCTGTTTTCCCTCCAGATTTAAGAGCATGTTGTTCTAATTCCATAATGTGTTGTCAACAAAGTGCCACGGTCCGGTTGGCGAAAATACTCGGAATACATTTTGGAAACCTACTTTGAATGTGACAGAGATTTAGTGACCCTTTCTCTTCCTCTCCTGTCATAATCAAGCAGAGGAAAGAAGGAATTTTTGTTTGCATTTCGTCCTCTTCTTGCTTTTTTGGAATGCATAAATTGGACAGGCATAAAACGCCCCAGACTCAAAAAGAAGCAGAAATGGGAGGGGGATGAAAATTAATGGACCCATCCGAGGTCGAAGGAAAAACAAAACGGCATATTTTTGATGACATTACTAACGTTATTTATACCCTTTTTCAGATCATAATGCCAGGTGGACAGTAGGGGAAAAGGAAAAACTATAAACGAACTCGAAAGATGTCGTCCGCGCTGAGCATGAACCTCAACAGCGCGGCCACGTTGGCTGCCGCCGCCGCCGCAGCAGCTGCCGCGGCCAGCAGCGCGGCCTCCTCGTACCACGAGCCCGCTGCAGCGTCCTCATCAGGTGAGAATTATTTCATAGCACTATTTTTCAAACAATAAAAAGAAGGAAGAGAGACAGATCAAATTTCCCTCCGTATAAAAACTCTGTGTCATATTTTAACACGGCTATTATAAACAATATCCTTCTTTTTTCTTTTTATCATAAAGAAGAAATTTTTGACAATAACTAAAGCGAGATCAGGTTGCAGCAAGGAATTCAAACTTCTTTTGAAACTGATTATTTAAATTTCCCATCGTCCAATCACTCTGCTGCCATCAATCAATCCGCTCTTAATTGACAACTCCTTCTGCAGAGACCATGGAAGAAGAGCCGCCGACCTCATCATCCCCACCCTCCGCACCTCCGAGAAGAGAGTCCTCCTCGCAGCCAGCCTCCTCCTCCAACGGGGTCACCGCAGACTCCTCCGAGGACGAGGATGAGCTCTTCCAGCGCATGATCGGCCAGCCCCCGCCCGCGTCCAGCAGTGTCGAGGAGGACGACGACAACTCCAACCAGGCCGGTGGCAACACAGAGGTCGAGGCCGACGACGAGGACGAGGACGAGGATGAGTCCAAGGGGAACAAGGAAGACGGCGACGAGGAGGAGGCGAGCAGCAACATCTCCGCCACGTCGAGAAGGAACAAGAGGAAGAACTTCAGACCGAGGAACATCTTCGCAGATGATGAGGACAACAGTCACAATGATAGCGGCGTCGTCCAACAGCAGACTGAGGCAGCGGACACACCCTCCTCAGCGAGGATGTCCCTCATCCCACGGAGATTGGACAAGGACTCGCCCTCATCCGGGGTGGCATCGTCGCCCATGGACCTATCAACGTCAGCAGTTCAGGAGGAGGAAGAGGAGACAGCGGCACAGCAGCAGGAAGAAAAGCACAACTCAGCATCACCAAAGCTGTCAGTGGTCAGACCCGAGATACTGTTTGGCCAGAAGGAGGGGCAGCAGCAACAGAGCCCTCTGGGGCCACTGGGGCTGCCCCCATTCCTAGCCGCTGCAGCTGCCCTCGCGGCAAACAACAAGCAGCCTGAGGCCCCAGCAGGCCCTGAGGCCGCGCTTGCCGCAGCCGCGGCCGCCGCAGCCAACCCCCTTGCCATGCTCAACCCCTTCGGCGGCATGAAGGACGCCTTCACAGAGATCCTCAAGCTGTACGGCGTGCCCGCCGAGATTGCCGAGACCATCTCCAAGAATGCTCAAGGAGCGCAAGGTAGGAAGAATCGTAAAATGCTAATCTGGTGTTGAGATCAACTTGCGTGATGTCTCATTTCAAGGGTTGTGCTTCACCCTCTTTCCTTCAGCTAGACCCTAAATAGCGGTCGTATAATGTTACATTTGTAACAACTTGCCAACTTCTTCTACATTTCCGCGTAATTTCTGCCCGATCTCATGTTTTTCTCCCTCAAAAAGGGGGAAAGCGTTGAATGTATAAAACGTAAAGCTGTGAAAGGGTCTGTCAGAAACGGAAAAAAAACTTTCCTCCATTCTTCATTTCCTACGAAAATTATTTGCGACAAAAGCGAAGTGTTAATTGCACGCAAAATCAAGTCAAAAAAGTTGACACGAGAGAGAAACATTTTCTGTTCTAAATATGCCGAAAAAAGTTGGATCAATTATGTTCGAAAAAGTAAACCGCGGAATGCAGAAATGTTAAACTTCTGGGGCAAATTTTTCAAGCGGGAAATAACAACCTTTTTGTTTCTCGTAATACACAATTTCATTCTTCTTCTTCTTCTCCATTTTCCCAGAGAGTTTGAATTTTGATCTCTGCCTTCGTCTCAAAAAGTGGAAGAATTCCGCTCTTCTTCTTCTCTGGCCGAAGGGGATTCGCCGTATTTATTTTCTTTAACCCCGTGAGAGAGTTCGAATGATTTTTAGACTTAACCACTTGCTTAAAAATGCTTTAGCATAATGATACGTAAATGGTAATAAACATCATAAACACTGCCAATGCAAAACAAAATTGTCACATCTGACCGTCAAAAGGCAAAGGAAAAGCTCCCTCCAATGACCAAATCCACCTCATTTTTCCACCAAATATCTCTTTACAAACACATGAACTCTTGAACCTTGGTCCCCCTTCCGACAAAAGCCTTCTTGGCTGCACCTAATTATAGTTAAATTACCTGGGAAAAAAGAAATTCCACCTTTTTACTACTGCTTGCTTTGCTAAGAATATATATCAGCCTGGCTGGCTGGGTGACTCAAATGAGTCTTTGGCTGCAGTGTGTGTGCGAAAGAGACTTGGGTTTTCTCACAGGCTGCCGGGGCCAAATCATCGTATTTCATGCTGGGTTTTGGGGAAGAAAAAAAAGAGAAGTCCCCTGACATGAAAAAGACGAATTAAGAGGGGCTTCTTCTTCCTTTTCCACTCTCTAAAACATACAACAGACACTGAAATATTGAGCAAAGTTAAATGCATGTTTGCCACAGCAATTGTTCTTGTAATTCAATTAACCAACGGAGAAATATCTGCCACTTTTTGTACCCAAAACTTTTCAAAATTGCTAATACATACCTTTCTGTCAAATAATATTAGAGCACCAAAACTTTGCCACTGCAAAATATATGCTCATATTTTATCTCTTTAACCCAAACTGAAGCGAACTTCCTCTTGTGTCTCCATATTTGACCTCGGGGCTCTCCCCTAAAAACGAGGGCTACTGAAATATGCGTTTCATGGGAAGAACTGGGAAGAAGAGAAAAACACGCAATTTTGGGGCAGTAGTAAAACTTTTTGAAGAGTAAAATGATGATTATTGTCGGTAAACATTTCTTTTCTGTTGTTAAAAAGGTCTTTTTACGATCTCAAAGACTGCGGCGGCATCCTTGGAACCGCAAGAAACAAATACACTTTATTAGGGTCAGAAAAACCGGGCTGATTTTTGTCTTCCAGTCTGACTGGGAACTGAGAATATGAAGAAGAAGAACAATGATGTGAAATTCTCTCACACAGAGATTGGGGCAAGCAGAGAAGAACAACCATTCTTACAACAAATATGAAATGATGCGTGCCAAATGATGCTTCAATGCCACACAAAATCAATCCATTATTTTCCAGACCCAAAACTCCAACTGAACAACAACGTGAACCCTGCAATGTCAACGATGGCTTCATCGCCAATCTTCCCGCCGAACATGCTGTCCGCAGCACTAATGGGCGTGGCAGCAAACTCCACGCCCCCAACGTCGGCCTCGTCCACGCCCCCAGCCTCAAACGGAGGCCCGCCCACCCCACCGAGAACGCCCAAGAACAACCCTGCTGCAGCCATGGCCGCAGCTCAAGACCTCCGGCTGGGCACTGGCTCTCCCAAGTCCTCTGGCACGCCCCCTCCCGCCCACTCATCGTCATCGTCAAACTTCTCCGCTGCAGAGATGTCCCCGCTCATGTCACTAGCACAAATCCCCGACCAAGTCGGTTCATTCAATGGCAAGACGCAGAACATTCTCGCAACAGCATTGGCAAAGTCAACCGCTTCTAGCATTGAAAGCAGCACTAGCTCAACAAC
This sequence comes from Tisbe holothuriae, assembly GCA_900659605.1. Taxonomy (NCBI): domain Eukaryota; kingdom Metazoa; phylum Arthropoda; class Copepoda; order Harpacticoida; family Tisbidae; genus Tisbe; species Tisbe holothuriae. Next base: position 11,416 of record LR139498.1, on the reverse strand, counting down.
ATCAACAACCAAGCCGGCATCCAATAGCTCCGCAGCGGCCGCAGCGGCAATGCTCATGGGCATCCCTGGCATGCCCCCTGCAGGAAGCAATGCACCCATCCCACCACATATCCTGGCAGCTCAGAAGATTGGCCTCCTACCAGGAGCACCCAAACCCACCACCGACTATACCAAATACTTCAAGCGCTTCGGCTCTTCCCTGGAGTGCGGCTCCCTCTACTGCAAAGACATGAACTACCGAGAGCACTTCCACTGCACCGTGCCCATGTGCAAGGACAAGGTGGAGCGGTACTACGCCATGCACAACCTATCCCGTGGCGCGTTTGGCAAGTGCCAACCCACCCCGTTCATGTCCCAAGTATTCGCCAAGAAGGAGGAGATGATCCGACACTCAAAGTGGCATCAGAAGATGGACGAGGCGTACAAGTATGGCTTCCGTCGCGTCACGCCCATGGACGACTGCCACGACCAGTTCCCGGGCTGTCAGCACAACAAGAAGCAGACGCACTACCACTGCATCCACACGGACACCTGCGACAAGTGCTACATCTCCACGTCCGACGTGCAGATGCACTTCAACTACCATCGCAAGGACAACGCCATTCAGCGGGAGGGATTCCTCCGCTTCCGCGCCTTTGAAGAGTGTCAGACGAGCTACTGCCCGTTCCGGCTGCAGAAGACCACCCACTTCCACTGCAACCGCACCGGCTGCCAGTTCACGTTCAAGAACAAGGCCGACATGGAGAAGCACAAGACGTTCCACATGAAGGACGAGCAGCTGCTCAAGGACGGATTCAAGAAGTACGTCAAGGAGGAGCCGTGTGGGTACGCCGGCTGCAGGCTCTCCGGGGCCGTCAACCACATCCACTGCGTCAAGGACAAGTGCGACTACGTGCTCAACTCCAGCGGCCAGCTGTACGCGCATAAGAAGAAGCACGACCGGGAGGAGATGGCCGCAAAGTTGGCTGCCGGTGGCAAGATTGGAGGCAACAACACCAACCCATTCGCCGATTACCCACGACCTCCATCCTCCGACAATGGCTCCTTGACATCACAAGGCTCCGAGAATGGTTCCATGTCGTCCAAGGGTGCCACACCCCCTCTCAACCCACCACACTATGGGGTGGTGGCTCCTCCAAAGCACCTCGCCTCCGGCCCAGCTGGTCAGCTTGACCCCATCCAGGCTCAGCTGATCTTTGGTGGTGGCCCTTACAAGGGCCCTCTCGGTGGCATGCCTCAGCCCAGCGGTATCTACGGTGCCCTCAACCCGAATGCAAGCAGTGTGAACCCCATCCACAGCATGATGTACGGCCAGAACCCGCTGATGTTATCAGACATGGTCAAAGAGAGGGTAAGAATGACTTTTGTTTATAAGACGTCCGATTTAACTGAATGGATTCCCCTTCTGCCCTTTCCCCAGCAGATTCCAGATGACATCTGGCGCAACTTCCTGCTCCACTTTGACGCCGGTGAGGGATGCGGATTCCAGGGCTGCGAGCTCGAGGAGGTCGAGCACTACCACTGCAAGGACGAGGGCTGCGAGACGCTGTTCAGGTCGGACGAGGGCGTCAAGGAGCATGGGAGGAACCACTTCATCCAGGAGCAGCTCATGGGGCAGTTCTTTGGCAAGAACGACCCTGACGATCCTGAGGAAGAGTCCCAATGCCCGGACGGATGCTCTCATAAGAAGATCAACGTCCACTACCACTGCAAATGGGTGAGTTAAGCGTTATTGTTTTGCTTTGTGCAACTGACACCTTGGAGATGCATTTTGAGAGATGCAACCACACAAAACAGAAGTGAAATCAGAGACACGTTTTTATTTGCTACATTTCACCATGCAGAGATTCTAATCCAAGACCATCTTTCAAAAATGAAAACGAAACTGCCAAGTGCACTTTTCTGCAGCTCGTAATTTTAGCCCCCGCGTAGAGACGTAGTAACGTCCGTCTTGTCCGCGTAGACCACGTCGCAACAAAAGTGTCGCCAACGGGCGTCCGCGCATCAAAACACCGTTTAACGTCAATCACTTTGTTTTCACAGGACAACTGCAGCGAGATCATTTTCAACTCTGACCCCCCGTTCAAGCGGTTGGACCACTACAAGCTGCACGAGTACTCCAAGAAGTGGAACATGCACCCGGCGGGCACGCCCGCCTCCAAGCAGGAGCAGGTCAGCATGACCATGACCACCAACATCGATACCATGTTCAAGAGGAAGCGAGGAAGGCCGCCAAAGAACAGGGTCATTGAGGTAAGGAAAACTGCTTTAAGAGTGTGTTATATCGTTGTTTCAATGCTGTCCCCTTTTGTTTCTCTTCTTGGTTTCGTTTTGTAAAGGTGTGGAACGAACAAGTAAGTTTTTAGTTCACGAAATAGGGCGGCTGGTAATACTAAAACAACAACAATAATGAGGGAAACGTAACACAAAGTGACACAAAACTAATGACCCTAACCGGTGCATGCGTGTGCTTTTTAACCCCCTAGGTGTAACATAACGCATTTAACCCACCAACTGGTTTTATCATTACAATATTTCATATCGTGCATCTGGTGCCGCCGCGCTGGTGTTTAATCTACCTGACCAAATTAATCAACTTTTATGACACTTTAGTCTTGGTACCACATGTACGAATCTAATTGCCTTATTGAAGCTGCTGGCCAAAAGGAGAAAGAGACAGCAGAGCGAACATATTCAAAAACTTGTTTTTGGCTGCTGTCGCTTATGGCGAATGCAAAGAGATGGAAGGAGATTGGACGAAAATGTTAAAACCCTTCTTGCTCAATACATCATCAGCAAGCGATTTAGCTTGCCAATATTGACATTTAAAGTCCCTTCTTTTTGATGTTTTCTATTCCTGACACAAGTCGATGGCAACGAAGCTTAATCATTGTTGTAACTTCTTCTTCTTACGTCACAACAACAACACTTTTCATGCTATTTTTGGATAGCACATGGCAAACGAACTATTCTTCTTCTTCTGCTATCTTCGTTATGTGTGTACCGAGTATAGGTTTGGGGGGAATTTTTCGTTGCTTTGTCGACGGGGAAAAGAAGGGACTCCCCGCTAAGGCAATAATTCATAAAACATTTTTGGGACTCCTTTGACTATGTTTTGATGGGGGCCAAAAATATTATTACATTGTGTTGTAGAAATAAAGCCTTCGCCTTTTTTCCTTCAGAAAATGCCCAGCCAGTTTCGCAATCAGATAACAAAGCTAACTTCTCCAATGCCATTAAAGGGACTTCTTCTTCTTCTCTATTTCTTCTGCAATTTGCCTGCAGATCAAGTCATAACTAACCCACTCTCTCTCTCTTTCTTCTAATAGCATCCAAGCAACGCAAACTCGAACGGACCCAACAACCCCATGACCAGCGCCGCCTCTCTGCTCAGCGGCATGTTCGGCGCAAATGGCCCGCTCGACTTTGCCCACAACTCACCCCAGGCAGTCTTCACCTCATTCAAGCTGCCCAAGCCAGGTCAGGCCGGGCAACAGCAACAACACAACAGTATCCCTGCCTCATCATCACCCCACAATGTGCTCTCAGCCCCACTGGGTGGCCTGCCTGCAATGGCCTCTCAACTCCAGCAGGCGGCGGCTGCAGCAGCGGCCGCGGCTGGACGGATGAAGCGGGAAGACACCGAGTCCAATGCCAGCCTCAGCCCTCCACCAGCAAAGATGCTCAGGAAGGAAGTTGCAGTTCCAGCCACTCCTCCAAAGGCCACTGAAATGGAAATTGACCCTGGACACGGCTCCTCCAATGAAGACAGCCCACCCAAGGGACAAGGCATGATCAAGGCTAAGGGCACCTACTACCCTCTGACGGCATTCCCCACCAACATGCCTCAGGGCCCTGTCATGAGCGTGAACAAGCAGGAGGCCAGTAGCAGCTCACCCTCTAAGAATGACACATCCACCACTTCTGAAGAGACGAGTCCTTCAGTATCACTGAAGAGCAAACTGGGCGTAAACTTCATTGTATCTTGCGCTAGAGTAGGAGACTCTGACAATGCCCTGGCAAAGCTGCTGCAGGCGTCCCGAGATCTGGTCAGCCCATCCAGCACTCCACCACCATCTAATTCACTGCCAACGCATTCCACCCCACCACCTCGAATGACGTCTTCAACACCAACCTCCTCCTCTGAGAAGAACGAGGCTCCCATTTCAGAGCCTGGAATCTCCCCGCTCATGTCCAGCCTACCAAGATCCCTCATCATTGCTGCCTCTGCTCTGTCCGCCCACCCCAAGTTTGGCCCTGAGCCAGAGGAAGACTCCTGCGGCAGACCTTTCTGCAAGCTAAAGAGAAGAGCTCATTTCCACTGCAATCTGTGCAATCAGGGCTTCACCGAGAAGGAGAAGCTGGAACCTCATCTTAAGAGACACACTGCTGCCACTTTGGATCCTCCTGTAACTCCTCAGCCTCAGCTGCCGCCCACCACACCAACTCCTCCTGCGCTCAGCCCGGGAATGCCTGGTGCCAACCTCGCCTCCCTGCTCAAGGGAGAGGGGTTCGGTGCCAAGGATCTCCTTCAAGAGGGCAAGCTGGACATGGAAAAGTTCTTCCTTCAAAAGCAACTGGAAGCCGCCAACTCCCTTGGACTAGCTAACCACGTGGCAGCCTCAGCTGCAGCCACGCCCACCTCCCCGTTCCCGCCCTTCTCCATGGCCTCACCCTTTGCAGGGCTGATGCGCCATCCCCTTGCTGGGCAGGGCAGTCATCCTCTGCTCCTCCCACCCGGAATCAACCCGTTTCTACCCCCGAGCATGATGGCAAACCTCAATCCCTTCGCCCCACGCCCTCCCATGGGCGTGCAGGGCCCTCCCACAATGCCAGCCCCAACCTTTGACCCCACCCAGCACCCGCTGACCCGGATGCCCCGTGACACCGAGGGCATGAAGGCGACCGCAGCAGCCGTGGCCAGCGGCATGAGCCCCTATGAGATGATGAGCGGCCTTCCGCCGTCCACGGACAAGAAGAGCCGCATGACGCCGTCCATGCGCATGATGAAGGACGAGCCCGTGCCCGAGGGCTACATGCGCTTCCGCTTCAACGAGGACTGCGGCTTCAGCAGCTGCAACTACCGCGAGCACCAGACGCACTTCCACTGCATGCGCAAGGACTGCAACTACAGGTTCTGCGACAAGACGCGCTTTGTGCAGCACACGGCGCGGCATGTGCGGCTGGACAACCTGTGCGGGCTGGAGTTTGAGGGGTTCCGCGGCGTGACCTGCGGCAGGGACTCGTGCGAGTACAACATTATCAACAACAGAGGTAATGTGACATAATCATGAATAATCCTTGAGATACCCGAAATAATATGTTAGGAGCGTGTGTGCAAAAGCGCTTTTGTTCATGAAAAAGAGAGAGAAAAGAGAATTCGCACGCGCGCTGCTCGCTTTGCTCCGCTCTATAATACTCTCACCATTAAGCTAAGCTCTCTTTTTGGCACTGACTACTCGTCGTTATTTTATGGACAATGCAATAGCAATAATAACGCTTCGACATCTGCTGCCGTTTTTGAGCGCCTAAAAGATTCTTGACAGGAAAAATGCCTTCAAACAACTGATTTAATGCATGTAGTAACGAGTCACTTTTCCCTTCTCTTTTTGTGTGTAGGCTTGATGCGCAATTATGTACATTTTATCATGAATGTGGGATCTAAATTATGACTCTTGTTGCAAAAAATGGACAAAAAGTGGCTTTTAAATGTGATTGGGAATGTAAAAGATTAGGCAGAAGGTCAAGGATTAGGTTCGCAACCTTGACGCGTTTAGTCACGTTAATTCTGAGAATAAACAATGGTGTGAACAAGCTTAAAATACTAACCTATTCTGTTCTTTTATCCAGTTATCACCCTCCCCGGTGAGGCCCAGAAATCCTCGAGCCACTTCCACTGCCTCAAGTGCGACTACGCGTGCACCGACACCAACAAGGTGGTCGGCCACCGCCGCCAGCACGAGAAGATGGACAGCATCGTGAGCGCGGGATTTGAGAAGTTCGCGCCCACGCAGTACTGCGACAGCGCGACGTGCGTGCACAACGCCAAGCAGACGCACTACCACTGCAAGAAGTGCTCGTTCACAGTGCTGGGGCTGAGTCAGATGGAGGCGCACAAGTACCGGCACGAGGGCGACGGCGATGAGGGCAGTCAGGGTAGTGAGGACGCGGCGGCGGCGGCCGGCAGGAAGAGCGTGGACGACGACGCGTCCATGGACGTGACCGCCGAGTGATTGCGTGTGACTGAATGAGATTTGTGTGTTTTGTAGGTACGTTCAAAGTGATAATCACGAGGGAAAACGAGATACAAAGAAGTAGAAATAATGTAGTTGATGCCTTTCAAAAAGGCGAATAAGAGAGATATTAAGTAGACCAAACAGAGGGTGGCTCAGCGCCCGAAATAATTTTGGATACGTAATGGAAAGAAGAAGAATTAAATTGACTCAACTTTCAAATGGAAACAAAACATAGTCACGGCTTCAAGAGCCTTTTTTGTAAGAAGAAGACACTTTGTAAAAAGAGAAATTAATCGGTGAGATTCTTGTGATGACAATTCATTGAAGATACGTATCCCTCCAAAAATGAAAAATATGCCTTAACATTTTGTATATGACAAGAAGAACACTTTTAAAGAAACAAATTTATCCCCTGACTTTTGTACAAACACCATTGAAAGCAGCATAAAAGCGTTGCAACCCGGCAGCAGAACACCAAAAGATCTTGGAAATATGACCGTTTTAACCCCATTTCGTAAGCAGTAATGGTTGGTCAATATATCCCAAAACAAATACAACACTTCGTGCCATAAACATAAGAATCGCAATTGTATTAAGTCATCCTTTTTTGACCACTTTCCTTCTTCAGCACGCGCTCTCTTTTTTGTCCCGCCCCTTTCATATTTTTCGGATATTTTCCCCGTCGTCCAAATTGTTTTTCCACACAAAAAACTGCGTGACTAACTTGCTCCTTTTTTGTCGCCTATATTTTGCGGAGGAAAAAGAATCAACGTGATGAAATCATTTCCGTCCAAAAGCGACTTTTTGTTGATTTGGATTTTCTGCAAAAGAGATCACGCGAGCTGAGGGGAGAAGAAAAGCTTTTTATTGCCTTCCACAAACGGAGGTCACATTGTAATAATAACATTATTATCGTTTTGTGTTTGAACACGAAGAGTGAATTCAGTTTGCCAAATTTTCACTGACAGTCTCACTTGGGACGCATATTTTCTTTCCTTTTAACGGCTCAATACTTTAAAAAATAATAATACGGGAATGTAATATTTGGAACATCAGCTTATGAGCTATAAAACATACTTTTCACACCAAAGCATTTTAATCATTTTCCGGGGAATTCTGGCTAATCCTTTTTCACAATAAGCGAGCCCACTTTGTTTACTCTAATGTAATTAAACATAAACATTGTTGCCAGGCAGCTATATTGTTGACTAACCTCAGGATGTCCCAAAACACTTTTAACCACACGTTTAATATAACAATAATGAGGCAATAAATGTATAACAAAAGGATTTTCGGCAGAACCCGATTTGGCAAAAATCTTAAAACACAGGAAAAATATAAATTCTAAAAAGCAGCTGCGGGGAAACCAGTTTTACATTTCTGCAGCTTTTTTGAACATATAGGGCAAAAGTTTGGAACGTCCTTTTTTCATTCCGATAAAATACTTTATTATTTTGGACATGAGTATCCATTAAAAAGACAGTTTTGCGAGATAAATACGTACAGAGAAGAATCACATATCAGAGTTTTATATCAGGAGACAACAATTTTGTCCCAACTTTCTTTCAATGTAATTTAGTCGTGTGTATTGTAGATTGCATGTTTTATAAATAGATTATTATTATGTTTAGAACTTTACCCAGTGTGTGAAGAAGAAGACAGAGCCCCGGTTTAAACCTGTCAAAAGGCGGCGTTCTAGCGAAAATGGATGTAGGCTTTAAAATTATTATTACTCGAAGACTATGAATACGAATGTAGGAAATGTTTACTTTCTTGTTTTGCCAACGCATATACTGCTTATTTTCTATCATATATAAACCATGAGTGCACAATGATACTGTTATATATCACAAGACCATTACAATAAAGATATCACATTATGTCAAAAGAATGTAATAAAAGAGTTTTCTCTTTCACGAGACCATTGAAAAATGCCCTTTTTGTGTTCTTGGATTGCGTTATAAATGTTTTTCCAAGCAGAAAACAAAGGAAGGTTCTCCCTCCAAGTTCCATATATAGAATTCTGATTGAAAAACTGGGAGATTTTTCCATCTGGAAATGTGGTGATCAATTATATTCTTCCAACTCTTTTTGCTCATTTTCTCTTTTCTTCTTCTTCATATATTATTCTGGTTTTTCGATCCCAAGGAATGTCTATTTTCGTGACGGGCGCAAAGAAGGCTTCTTTCTCTTTTGGCTGCTGTCACTGCGATACAAAGAGAGAAGAGAAAACAATCATATTTTGAATACAATGAGGTGTCATTCGAGAGATTCGGAATTTGACGACACTTTTGACACCTCTGGTTGCAAAAAGGAAGAGGCATGATATGCACATAAAGCATATTACTGATGATAATATTTCCTGTACATAACCTTTCTTTTCTTCCCATCTTGAGTTATTTTTCTTCTTCAGAATCACGACAAAGACGGATCTTTTTTCGTTGAAATTTTGTGTACATATTTCCCCCTCTTTCTTCTTGCATGAGAATGCAGCTTTTTGAGGCCCCGAAAAATATTCCCCCTTCTTTTTTGCGACAAAAAGTGGTCATTCCACTATGAAAATATCTTTTCCTCTCGTCTGTAGCCCAGCCAGGCAAGCAGGCAGCCCATATTTACCCATATATAGCGCTGCTGCTGCTGCCGCTCTTTGTGCTTCTTTGCCTATTCGACGTCTCTTTGTCTCCAGGAAAAAAGAGGGAAAGAAGAAAAAGGGTTTTGGGCTTTATTTTCATATATGTGTGAGTGCGTGTGGGAGCCTCACAGGAGACACAGTAGATTCACTTGAAATCTTATTTAATTTAAACAATGAATTCAGCCTGCACTCTATCTCTACAGCTCTATTTCAATATTCAATCATCCCGAATCTACTGTGTGTATCTGAATCTATCGTCATTGTGTACTGGCCTGGCTGATCGGTTTGCCCTAAAGGCCTCCTTCCAAAAATACAGCGTTTTTGCGCCACTTTTTCCCCAACTTCTCCTTTTTAGAGAAATGGGCAATCGGGAATTTGTGTGTGTATAATAAGAGACCTTAAAGTTGTCGGCATTTTATAACTGTATTATGTACGCAGAGGAGACAAAAGCAGGTTTGGCGTCTAGACCCAATGTTGTGATATGAGCATATAAAACCTGTTGCCGCCGGAAAGAAACTCCATTTGGAGAAAATCCCTTTTCTCGGACGCAAAAACTCATGTGCATGCCTGGAAGGAGAAAATGGAAATGGGAGAGAAAATCTTCCTTAATCTCGGATGAGTAATGACCTGTCCAAATCGAACGGCCAAATACGAACATTTAAACAATTTTCGGAGGATGTTTTTGCATCTATTGGTTATTTCCAGAAAAAGGGTTAACGAGATACAACAGGCATTTTTCTCTGATGGCTCCATGATGCATATTAATTTATCTCGTTGTATGTTGGTGGCGATTCAATAAATGTATTCTCCAGTAGCTTCCATTTGGCCCGCTGCCCATTTCAATTCCAGACATGGAGGCAAACAATCACAGCTAAATAAAAAAGAGATTCTCTTAAAGAAGAAGAAGCCAAAAAAACTGATGTTGTTCATTTTGAGGCACAAGCAAGTCACTTTCTTGGCCCCACGATGCCAAGCACACACAACACTGTATAAAGCTTCGTTTTAGTTTTTGCCATCCTTTTTTCCTTTGGCTTTGAATTTAGGCTCCTAAATCTAGAGAAATGGGTTGGATTCAAACGATAAGACCCATTTCTTTTTCCTCTACTTTTTTGGCCAGCTCGAGATGATACAGGGTGGAGTGATATCAATGGGAGCCAACTATAGAAATACTCGTATGATAGCTTTGCTTTGTAATATTAAATGGACTCATTTCCAAAGGATTTAAATCTTACTATAATGTCCATATTCAAATATACATACTTAAATCTGATATTTGAGTTCTAGTTATATCTTCAATCAGAAGCTCTTTAAATCATATATACCTAAATATGTATTTAAAGCATCTTGTTTCACTTGTTTATCCATCCCACCCTGTACAATCCCAACACAATGTGTGCCTTCAAATGGATGATGGCAAAAGCCATTTTTCTGAATCTGAAGGCGCCTTCTTCTCCTTCTTAAAGCGGCCCAAGTCGTTTTCAAGATAGATCCAGCAGGGCAGCCCCGGCCTGCCCGACCTGCCCGCCAAACGAGTGATATCAAGAAGTCATTGCCTCTTAGCACCAACGACGTAAAGGGTTTTGGGGTCTCAGAAAAAAAAGAAGGGCTTGAGTCTCACAGAGAAACAAGATCTTGGATTAAAGAGTGTATAAGAGAAGACTGGGTTGGAAGCCTCTCAGACCTCTCTGAAATAATGAGTGTTTTATATCTACTTTGATGACAAAGATACAATTTTGAGACGCCCAAAGTTTTGATACAGCGACATTTGCATCACAAGAAGGTTTTATTTTCTGGAAAGAAATACCAAGACAAATTTGAGTGTATTTTAAGTTATATTAAATGCTATGTGAGGTCTCTGCAGCTTACATAACAAAGCCCCTCCAGTCTAAAGTGATGACTACGCGATAATTTAGTACTTTTCCCTCCACAATTTTCACCACTATCTTTCTTCTTCTTCTTTTTTCCCACTTTTGTCTGAGCATTTACTTTTTCTCCTTTTTGGGAGCACAAAAGCGGGTGCAAAAAATACATATTAGACAACGTCGTAAAAAGAAGAAGAAGAAGACCACCCGGAAAATGAGGCAGAAAAATGCCACGAAAATAAAGGCAAAGTGAGGTATAATTTTAGTGCCTTGGTCGCGTGCTGCTCTGGTGGTCAGATCAGCTGTTTTTCAAGTTCATTCCTGCCCGTGTCGGTCGACAATCTTTAGTGTTTTCCTGAAAATCCCGGGGTTTTATGGCTGAGGGCAAAAAAGCAACTTGACGAGTGAATGAGACGAGAAAATTGCTGGTTACACCTTTTCTTCTCCGTTTAAAGACCTGTTGAGAGGGAATTGAGATGTACAACGGGTGGACCTTTAAATTGACGTTGAGAGGAAAGTGATTTTAACGCTGATTTTTAGTACAATGTTCAATGCCACTGAATAATTAAGTATATGTATAACACAATAACTTTTTACGTCTCCGACCCACGACCGAGCGAATTAGCTCGCCCGCGGATCGGTCGTCAGCTTACGCGGTAGAAATGGTTACAGGTGGGGCAGTTACG
>LR139497.1:11341-35721 GCA_900659605.1 Tisbe holothuriae | reverse complement strand
ACCCAATAGATTTTACCTTAGAAAAGCACTTTCAAGGGATTTCTTAGTCATTTGGGGGGCTAGGAATGTTGTCCACTGCTGCATTGCTTAAGCTTTAAACGTATAGGGAAAAACTTGATAGTGCAATAGGAAAGTACGAGTAAAACACACGGTCATGTATGTTTTTCAACAAAATGAGGGGGAAATTTTCCGCGATTTCTTCGCCTGGTGAAAATTCCTCATTGAATCAATTTTCGGGTATAAAACAGAACCGACGCCGGTTTTAATGACGGAGTCTGCAATGTGGTATAAAACGGCTGTAAAATAAAAAAAATCGGTTTGATGCCCTCAAGCAGGATGATATTGTCGCAGCTCTAACGTTGTTGCTATTTTATCGATAGCTTTTGTTAAACACTGTGCTTCATTTTTACTCTGACCGAGGTCACAGGATGCGTTAAAAAGGTTCTTTTTCATCCCGACCGGTGAGGCTGCTTTTTGTTATGTTAAGTTAATTAGATAAGCTGGCTGATTATGCTAATGGCGCTTAAGTGGACTTCTCATGGTCAAAAGTGTAATAATGTGCCAGGAAAGAGCATTTTTACACTTTTAAAACGCTCCACTTTTTAGGGTAATCAAGAGATTACACCGCAAAGTAAAGCTTCCAATTTCGGAGAAACTGCCAAAAAGCTTTCTTTTGAAATTTCATCCCCAAAACGTCCCTCAAACATGCAACGTAAAAGCAACACCGACACTTTTACGAGGGAGAAAAAAGAAGCTTTAAATGAGTTCATTTTGGATATAAACGATGCATGAAACCTACTGGATGGAGGAGAAATAATGGACTTGGATTTGACCGTTGAGGCTGAAGCAGAAAATTCCATTTCCTGTGTACACGATGGAGTCCTTCTTGGGGTTTCAAAATAAGCTTAATGTCTTAAACACTGCTCTTATGCAATTATTACATGATTCTACTTCTGTTATAATAAGACAAACTGAGTTTAATTTGAAATATTTATAAATGGAGGTCGATCAGGATTTCATGAAAACTTTAGGAAACCGGACCCAACAATATCACGACATGGGATGCTCACAAGCTTCAAGTTCAAGATCGAAATCACCTCAAATAACTTCATTGCTGTTTTTGTTTTTCTCCTCAGCCTGTCACCGTAAACAACGTTCAAAAATTCGCCGGCTGTCAAAACGAGACTACAAATTACACGATCAAGTGATGGACAGAAGAGGAGACTAAATAAAAAGAAGCATCATTTTCACCAGGGTGGTCTTGAAACATCGAACCAAAAATAGTTTCTCCCGGGAGTGCGTGACTTCTGCTCCTCTCTCATTATTTTGGAGAATTCCTTCTCGTATTTATAACAACTTAACTTATGCGGTCAGGAGGTGTAATTTCGCGCCGGGGACTTCTTGAAATTGGAGAGACCGCGAAATGTGGAATAATAACAAGTAGACTCATTTCTATTTCTTCTCTCGTGCCTGCCAACGGCGGTAGTCTCGTTTTAATATTAAAGCAGAGGGCAAAAGGGGGCTTTTAGGGCTACTATAAGGGGCCTAAAGACCGAGAAGTATCTGAGTCAAAACATGGATATTCAGGTCTAATATAGTTGACAATAATACAGCGAGCATAATCTTGTAATGCAGTGGCATGCTAAGTAGAGTTTGTTTCTTGGCTCGCTTAAATATGTCTATAAACGTCAGAATTATGTATTGAAGCATCATAATTTAAACCCCTTTTTCTTCTTCTTCTTCTAAACACACACCATGTGCCAAAAAGACAATTTTTCACGGCAACGGAGAGTTATCCCAAAGCAGCCAACGCCGCCACTTTCTGATTTTATGGTAAACAGATTTTTACTACTTTTTGCGCACGCGTGCCGAGCCCCAGACTCCCAAAATATACACATAAAACAAGCGGCAAAAACTGGACTTGAATATGTACATAAAGAAGACCCCAAATTAAAATCAGCGAGGAGCAATACACTCATCCACGGCACAGTGGCTTCAAATGACATTTTATTACATAAACAAACTGAGTCGAGAAACACACAGATAACAAAAAAGTTGTTTCAGTAGTAACCTTAAAGTATATGCTTAGATACCACTGTGTCCTGGCTACTTTTGATATTATTATGACTGTTATTAGTCCCTGTGGCCCTTTTTGACCACATTGTGCATCTCATTACAACCCCTGTTTTGGTAGCAATAAAACGGAGCACGAGCCGCTTTACAACCCTAATTTTTGCACTTTTCTCTCTTGTCCCGAAAACGAGGTGTAACAAATGAGCTGGAATGCGATCCTCTCATTAATTATCCTACAATTGAAGACGCTGAAAAGAATTCGACCTTTTATTCCGTTTTTAACATTCTTGAAAACGTTCAATCTCTGGTTGTTATCTAACGTTGTGATAAATGGGATTTTTGGACACACAACGAGGCAACGCAACAGTGTTTCAACTACTACCAAAAACTGTTTCATTCGTTATCTAGTCATAGGTGGTGTATTACACTTAAATCTAACGTCTCCAGTAAAGTTTAACACGGTACCTGACCCACCTATGCAACCATCTTAAAATTGTACGTCTTGAAGTTTTGTCCGTCAGATAAGAAGTCGAAATAAGGATGAAATATTGTGACAAATTGAGTATGATGCCCACGGAGGATGAGAGGAAGCCTTGTTTTAATGGCGGAGGCGCAAAAACGGCCGTAAATAAATCCCGATTGCAAAGCCAGACCCTGTCATAAATATAGATCTGAGCATCATTTCGCCACCCAGGATTTTGTACCTCGATCAATCGTTGTAGCCTTGGATGGACTGAGCCTCATGCTCGTTAGCATAGCATCAATTCTTCCCGTCCATTTTCGATGGGAGTGTGATATCATTTCACAGTGGAGGACCATCAGGGGATGGATCACATAATATGTGTGAACGTTAGAAGGACACTTTACACTAAATTAATGCAAAGGAACATTTGAAGAGTTTGAAGACACACTAATGAGTAGCAAACCTGTCTATTAATGACAGTTTAGTGCTTACATTCAATAATAAGAAAACGCTGCTTCTGAGAATGTGTATTTCCAAATGACCCCTCGAGAACTTGTTGACATATCTCCGACTGACATCCGTCGTCGATATCGATGATGCCATAAATTCCATCTTCTCCAACCATTGATCTACTAAGCCGTTAATATACCTCGGTGGATCTCCATGCCCTTGAATGATGCTCACAACCGTTTTTCTCCGCTCGGGGCATTCCTCGAAAATGAATGATCTCCAATTGATGACGCCGATTAGGTTCAAAATATCATTATTTATTACTATTTTTCATGTTTGAACACAATTCAAGTTTGTGAAGAGGCAGCAACGAGTAGTAGCATTATTATTACTATTATAGGATGCGATGGGTGTTGAAGCTCATAAATCATGGAAACGGAAAATGTGACATGGATATCAGGGTTGCCAGTTTTGCTATTGATAAATATATGGGAGGCATGGGTCCAAATCTCACTTCATTATTAAGTTATGTGAAAGCTACAAGCATTAAACTTTATAAGGAAAAATAAAAACGTTTACACTCTCCTGTTGACCCACTATATGTCGTCCCTAGTTATTATTAACGCACTGCTTCCCTTGCAGCGTACCAGCGCCGTTGTCCCCACCACGTCCACCGCCATCATCCCCCTCAGCCAGCTTGAGCAACCTCGACCCGTCCCCATTGCTCAGCAAGATCCAGCTCTTGAGCGAGCGCTGCGGTGGGAAGACCAGCTCAGAGCTGTTGGACCAGGGTGGCCGCCTGGAGTCCATGTCCATGCGAACAGACGTAATGCCTAGGTAAAAATAATAATTTATAACTAGGTGTTACTTGGTCACGTTAATGTCCAGTACCTGGAAGTTGGCGGTACTTCCTAAGGATCGATTTGAGCTCCAGGTCTGAGTACTTGTTCTCAGGGAATCTGAGAAAGGCCCTTCCCTTGTTCTCCTCCACAATGGTCACATTCGTCTGGAATCGCTTGTTCAGCTCAGACCACAGCTTGTAAGCACGGAGTGGGACGCGCTTTAGATAGCTCAGGGAGAAGTGGAGTATGATATTGACAACCTGAAGACGGACACAATAAGTGGCAACCCTGTTGAGTCAATGTTTAGATAGGTTAATACTTGTCCTGCTCGCTTCCCAGTCACCCATCCAAACTTAATCCCCGGCAGCTTGAGATACTCATCCCTGATGGCCTTCATCTGAAAGTGCGAGTACAGCCCCGGCTCAAACTCCAGCACCGCCTTCAGCTCCTCCCTGTAGTTGAGGTCGAGGTGCACGACGCCGTAGAGGTGGTTGAGCTTCTTCCAGTGGTGGTACTGCAGCACCTGGCCCGGGCTCATGATCTTGCGGTCGAAGGCGATCACGATCTGGTAGGTGAACTTGCAGTCGTTGAGCGCGTCCAGGTGGACGGAGCGGATGCTGGGGAGGGATTGGTAGCGGCGGGCGATGGCGCTCTGGGACTCGGCGCAGGATAAACCACCCTAGAAAGGCTTAAGATCACGATCGAGTACCGAATATGTTGCATCAACTGAGGGAAGAAACACTATTTATCCAGTGATACATTATATTGGCACTCATGGTATTCCACTTACAGTGAAGCTGAGCAATGCTCTGTTCCATCCTCTGACGTATTTGATGTCCGGCACCTGGTACTCGTTGTTGAGGAAGTTCCAGTTGTTGTAGCCGTGCATGGGGGAGAAGATGCTTTTTGAGGGAACCGAGTCACGGTTGAAGCGAATCATCGTTTGAAAACTGTAATAGTAAGGCACGGAGAAAACCTTTTAGTGTTTGAAATATCTAATGGAATGGAAACCAAACATTTAGAAAGATTGGATCAAAGAAATCGTACTGCAGCAGCTTCTTAGAAGATAGGCTTTAACAAGTTTGTAGTACTCATTTGGCTATGCCTTTAGCATCAAACGAGTACTTCAATGGGTGATTTGATTTATAAAAAAAACTTACGTTGATGGAATCCTTGGATGAACCCACGTGCACTGAATTCCCGTCACAGTGGCCGTCATGTGCTTTCCAATCTCGATGAGCTCTCTTCTGCCGTACGACTCGTCGTGGTCGTAGTTTAACTTGGCAAGCCACCGGATGTAGTCAACTTGGAGCTTCATAGCTTTGGCAACCCTGAAATGAGGTTTTATCACTTGCATTACATGTAAGTTATTTATATTTTCCTACCGGTGTATCCTTGATATTCCATTATGCCTTAGAAAGCACTTTGGTGTCACCCACAGATCCACATGAGAGTAATTCCGCTCTTTTACATGCGTCACATTGGACCGGAAGATGTGATTGCTCTGAGTGCTCAACTCTACCCAGAGAGTGCCGGGGAGCCAGAAACGCTTGTAGTGTCTACAAAAGACAATAGTTTGGAATATTATGCTGAATAACGATTGGCACTTGACAAAGTTTGAATAATGGTTGTCAAGTATGCATGCAGAGACCGTCATATTCCTGAAATAAAGTACGCTTTATGGCAAGTAGAATAAGTCTTACCTCTTAAGCCTGTTTTCCCTAAAATTCGCCCTCTGAAACTCAATCCTGACAATCCAGGTGATATTCGCCGCCCCATATTTAAAGTTGATGTTCTTCCAAGCGTCGAACCCGAGGAAGTATCCATTTGTGTAGACGGGATGCTCGAAGGAGACGTAGAGACCGGGGCTCTCGGCGAACTCGTAGTTGATCCAGGAGCCCTCACGGAAGTTCCAGGAGTGATGAGCTAAGTACGGTAAGAATATTCGTATAGTAGCAAAGCAACAAAGATCCAGGGTAGAACGAGACACTTACATATATTATCGATGATTATGTTTTTCAATACCTATCTACCAGTACTCCAAATATACTTCAATCACAGAAGGAATTTAAATCATTTCAAAAGTGAAGCTAATGCTCAGATGAGGGAATAAGAGTAATAAATAAACACAATTACCTGCCACAGTGGTCCCCAAACCCGTAACCAACCCCGCCAATGCCAGCTTCCCCCTCACCCCTTGCACAGCCCCCGGCCCACCGTGATAAGCCGGCAGCAGCTGTCCACAGAACCCGCAAAACAGGGACACTATGATCAGACACTGCTGCAGCACCGGAAGACTTTCCATCATGAACTGTGGAGGAAAGTCAATGACTTTCCTCAGACGGAGTTTTATATCCACAGTATGGGTTGGAATTATGCTAATGTCAGGGAATCATCATCTTTTGAAGGGAGTATTATCAAAGGTGAATATTATGCAGCATATATTATGCAACACTATTGAATCTCCATTAATCTTATCGTATTGTGATTTTTGGTTCCGTGTTCCTCACTTTTTCTCTGTCTGCCAACAATGGTTCTGCTTTCATTTTCCTTCATTTCCCACCCTTCAGAGTGACTTTTTCTTTTCTGCCATTGATTAACTTTTTTTCGCTCACGGAGGGTCGTCGTCGTCGAGAGTCTGAATTGAATAGGAAGGAGAACGAAAATAATAATATGTCACAGCCATACGATTTTGTTATACTCTCCACACTGTCTAGACTGAGTCCCCCATTTGGATCTCTATACGAGCTCAGGTTGCTGCCATAATTGAAATCATGTCGTGACAGGAACACAACGAGAGGAATCAGAACACAAGTTGTTTAGCTTTAAGGCTCTCTCTGGCAACTGACTATACAGACGGGTGCATAACTTGACTCTCGGATGGGCACTTTTTTATACTCGTGTACATTCTTTGGCTGGAGAGATAGGCCCTAGAAGAGAGAGAAGAAAAAGGAAGCAGGCCCAAGGGACTTCTTCTCCTTCTCTGAAGCGCCAAGGAAGTGGCTAAAACTGGTTATGTCAATACGCCCGCCAGGAGGAGGAGAAGAGCATATTTGGCAGTGAAAACGGCGAGTTGAAGGTCAAGGGTAGTTTGGAACGGACTACACATGGAATATAGGGGGCGGTGTGGTAGTCTCTATGGTTAATTTTGGTTCTCATATGTGAGAGTAAGAGGTTCAAGCAAGGCGTGTTTACATTTTACACTAAACCTAGACATTGTCTACCAATATTCGATATGACCACATGTACTATGCTGTTAAGGGTTAACACGCTTTTAAATGTACATCTATGAACACATAAAGCAGATTTGAGAAGAAAGTAGAAACATAAACAAAAAGACCATATTGTGAGAAGGAAACAACATAAAAAGTATTTTTATTTCTTCCTTGTTATCACCTTGTTTTCATTCCCTTTTTGCCCTTCTGTTTGACCGATGATATAAAAGTGTCCAGGACATCTTTGCTCCCAAAGGAGCATTTCCGGACTTATGGCAAATTGGATTTGGGCACAAAGGCAACTTATACCATTCATGGCTTATTCTTGAATGCATGAATATTCCTTCCAGTGTGTGCACAAAGCGGACGTCTCCAATTGATGCCGTTTGACATCCTTTAAAAAGCTTAAGAGTTGTAACATAAAAAGTCGATAATCCTTTTTTCCGCCAAAGTCGGCTATCGGTGCTTGTAATTATTCCGGTTCACCAGTTCCTAATTCTCCTCTCGCTCTCTTTTGACTTTTTTCCCCGGCTGCTGAAAAGGAAATGCTTATATTTTTATACCCTTTTTGTGACTTCCCTTGTTAAGACCCAAAATATACATCTTATTAAAGAGGGCTTATTGAATTTCCAGATGCATTTTATGATGTGGAAATAATCCGTTGGGGAGGTTTCGTGTTAATGTTAATTAAAACTACTGACGTATCAAAACGTTATTAATGCCGAATCCCTGTAGTGTCAATATTTCAAGATTGGGTTAAAAATATGCACTCCATCTTCTTTTTTTCTGCCTCAAACTGTGAAGATTTTTCATCATGGTTAAAGAAGTTTCTTCAAGATATGACTCTCCAGGGGATTCCACTTCTTTAAGAGTGCATTTTATATTATTATTACGAAAAGACGGTTTAGTGCAGTGCGTTAACTTCTTCTTCTTCTCCTGCTGTGCGATGCACTCAACTGTAATAACAGTATCATCATATCTGGCTACCATAAAAGGGAAATGAGCAAGATGAAGGGGAGTCATAATGATAAAAGAGTTTAATTTCTCACTCAAAGGAGGAGTAGCAAGGGTGTTGTATGCACTTTATTAAAGTTACTAAGGGCTGATATATGTTCGCATGAATACGTTTCAAATGGGGAGGATTATAATTGTAGTAATAAAGTATGCATTTTCATACACATTTTATTGTTTTAAGAATTTTGTAGTCAAAATATTACACAATTTTTCTGTCTATTGGCTGAGTGTTTCATATACGTAACCATATACCACGATAGCAGGAATAATTCAAGTCGTTACATTAGACAAAACTTAAAGAATGCACCTCGAATAACCGACATCCATCTATTCCTCTTGATCGCATATTTCGTAGTCCCAGCGGTCTTATAATAACTGCATTTCTACGACGAGGACGACCATCCTGAATGTATGCATTTCAATTTCGGCCCCCATACGGAGACCGTTTAATATCCTCCCGTAATGGCCGGTCATTCATTTTGAAGTAGTCAAGTGTTTTTGAAATGTGTTTGAATTTGTAGAGGGAATAAAATGGAGGGTTTTAATGGCGCGTTTTATAGGATAGTAAAAGATGGTCAGCAGTATATTTATGAATCGAATATATTAATCCAATAATCGTAAAAGTTTTGGCAGGATATAAAAAGTTGAGTCATTTTAAGAATCGTTTATCAGACTGATTCCAATATCCTGAGACATGTTGTTGCTGTCTGCAAAAATGGGGAGAATTGAAAGGAAATTCATTTGTCTTGATCATGTTATGACAAGAAAATTCTTGTCGTCTATTGTCGGTGGCTGCTCAGGCTAAAATATTTGAGAGCAGGTAATATGAGGAATTCTTTTAGTAATATTTTAAACCATAAGGTACAAAAATGTATCTTAAACTCTATTTTTGTTAGTAGAAGTGAACACAATTATATGATGAACTAGACTAAGTTTGAATAGATCAAAGTAACTCTTGAATTACTTTGAATGCCTTAAATGCATCATGAAGGCCCCGCCTTAAAAATAACATCACAAAATCGGCGAGATTCAAACAGATGATGCTAAAAATAGTCTGAAAGAATTTCCACGGTGATATATCCTCAAAGTTCCTTTTCCTTCCAGCTCACTGGACATGTTAGACCACCTCTAAAAATACAATTTTCCTTCATTTGAAGGAATTCGTCTCCACCCCAAGGCAAAAAGAAGTTCCTTCTTCAGTGACCATTTACAAAATAAGAACCAGAGCATGCGCATAAAAAGTTATTTTTCGGCATTCCAGCTTGACCCAAGGAGAACTTTGGGGTTAACCATTCAAATTCTTACTGTTTTAATGACTTTTCAGTTCCAAATTTTAACCCCCTATCCTGGGGAAGAATAAAACAATCTGGACTCCAAGAATACACCTTATAATTAGTTGAACAGTCATTCGAATGCATGAATTTTATATTATTAGCATATTTTCTTCTGTATATTACTTATTATCACTTAATCTTGCTCCCAAATGCCGTTGCAATATGCTCTTCCAATGGCTTCACAGACCCCACCGACTCCTCGTACAATCGCCTCTCAAACGACCCCACGGGTTCATGCCTCAGCATCTCCAGCGACAGCTTGAGGTTGACGAGTCCTTTGCGGAACTCGCGCTCAGCGCCGGCTGCGTCGAGGCTCTTGGATTGGAGGCCGAGCTGGGCGAGCATGATGGTCGGCATGTGGACCTCGTAGAAGAGGATGCCTGGAGAAGTATTACATTCTTAATAATTCCAGGTCCTGATTATATCTTAGATGCTGCTATAATATTTGCTGATACTTAATTTAACTACTAAGCCTGAGTTCTAAACCTACTTTACTTGTCATTACATTAAGTTAAGCCCAAAACCTCAATACTAAAGAGTTATTACCTTTGACATGTCCAATGCCCACCTCCAGCTTCTTCATGACGTCCAACAGCTGCTCGCACAACATCTTCTTCCTCTGCAGCTGCAACACCGACAGCATCGGCATCTCATACCCTGGCAGCCGCCCATACATCCCGCACAGATTATACTTTAGCAAGCACAGCAGCATATTATTCGGATGCAGCAACTGCTCGTACTCTGCCAGCATCTCTTCATACAGCTCAATCGTCGGCCCGTCCTCCATTGCAGCCTCGATGCACTCAAAGATCTTGGTCTGCAGCTCCATGACCTCACTGTGCGGCATGGAGAACGGGCAGCCGGAGCTCTGGCAACGCCATGGGCGCATGTCGTCTATGGTAGGGTTGACAACTGGGCTGGAACAATGTGGGCATTGTAGTGACCCTGCATGCGTGCCCAGCTCTGTAGGGTCGAGGCATCGTTTACAGCGGCACCAGAACTTCTTGCCCTGGTAGAGCTGTTCCCGCCGCAGGACTGATGGGAGCATGAGGTCCTGATACGTGGTCACTATGGGATCGCCCTTTTTAATCAGTGTTCTGGCTTGGACTGTATGTTCGAATTCGGGTCCGACAATGTTCCGCCATGTGTTTGGGGTGCAGCTGTGCGAGGCCATTGCAATGAGGGCGTAGCAGAGGCGGATTTTGGGGGCGTGGCAGGCCAGTGCGGTGGCCTGTGGTGGTGAAGTGGGCGTGGCTGCCTGCTGCGGCCTGGCGCTGAAGTCATTCGTGTAGAAGATGCCAAAGATGCGCTGAATGGTCATCTCGTCCACGTCCAGTTTCAGCTTGTCGGTCAGGTACTCGAAGACGGCCCGGTGGCCGTTGCGGAATTTTGAATTTTCCCGCCATTTTTCGAGGTGGCTTTCGAGGGTGAAGAAGAGATCGTAGTCTGCCTTGTTGGTCTCTTTCTGGAGCAATATTCTGAGTGGAGCTATGATGTCATACATTGGCTGCAAATAGTGAAAATGTTAGTGTAGGTGTATATATTTGTACTTTATGGTCATACTTCAATTCCATCATAGTCGAATTTGTCCGCTTTGACCTTCATTCCGACCTTGGCAAAGGCCTTGCATTCCTGCCTCCGGTGATTCTCCTCCACGCTTGGGCAGTCTGCACTGCATACCGGCCAGCCGCAATTTGAGCATCTGGGACTCGACTTTTGCACAAACTTGTAACATCCTGAAGAGTACATTTGTTACGGTCACGCTTATAAAGTGCATTTTTGTTCGTTCATACCGAGGCAGCACGGTTTGGTGCTGTATCTGGGGCCATGGTTCAGTGGCCTCTCCTTTATGATAATTTCACCGGGAAGAATGTCTCTTGCAGCGTACAGGAACCTAATTGAATAATGTATTCTTTTTTTTCTTTATTTAGCCTTATAGGTCACAAAAACCACAATATGTACGATGAGGACATTTTTATCTTGGCTGCTTCCCTTACAAACTAACTAAAGAGGTCTTATTTCTACTATTTCTAGGATTTGATGCTCCCGAAGGAGTTTTGATAGGTGTCCCACTGTCCATCTGTGGTCGCCGGGGCCTTGCAGGCCCCATAGCGTGAATAATGTATTATACGTAATTAGAAGATACTTAATGACTTGATTACCTTCCTTCTTCCTCATTGTTCCCTACCGCGACACATGAGTTTTCCCCTCCGCTTCCCTCCATCAAATTTCTGTCCAGAATCGTCATATTTAAATGGGTGCAGAAATCACAATTTCACGGCAAAAACGAGTTGTGCTCATTCGAATCTCTGGGCAAGAAATGAAAACTTCTTCTTTTCTTCTTCTTCTTCTTCTTTCTTCCCCGAGGAGAAAGCTTATTTTGACGAGATTCTTCCTTATATATTGTGGCAGATGCACCTTTTTCCTCGTTCCTCGGTCGCCCCTTTAAATTGCTGTTATGCATGACCTGCACAAAAAAGCCATACCTAAAACAATTTAATTGTCATTTCAAAAAGATTTTTCAATTAAATTATACTATAACTACTATACAATACTGCCAAATAATGACAATATAGTTTTATGGTATATAGTTTTTTTTTATTTTCTAAGGGTCATTGAAGTACAAAGAGAACATAACTATAATGACACTGAATGATACAGTTTTGGCTGACCGCATAAAATGGGTGAAAACAAACAAAAAGAAACAAGCCGTAAAGACAAACTCTGCTTTCACATGGAAAACAAAATGGGCGGGAAATAGGTCTATCTAGATACAAATACGCTTGCCTTTAAAGTCATATTAATCCCCCATATCGATCATCTATTGACACATATAATTTATCAATGGCTCAATTTCCAATCCCCTCCGCGTGCCGCATATTCTGTCATTTTGCCAAATACGCTCTCAACTCTTCAATGTAAAGAGAAGGGGAAAAAGCTCAGGTTCGAAGTGCTAACAACTGACTACAAAGTTGGCACATACATGAAGCAGAGACTTGTTGTTTAGCCCCTGATACGTGAGCTTAAGTTATTTGCCAATACAGTCATCTATGTCCATGAAAATGTCAGCTTCCCCTTTCTACTCGTCTTATTTTCTTCCTTTCTACTGTAGTCCTGCGAGATCGCTTTCATTTCTCTTTTCGAGCGAACGAGATATGCAAAGAGGAATATCAGATAATAATATGACTAAAGTGTTTTTCTTGTTGGTATCCATTTAAATAGCCTTTTATTAAGAAAAAATATGTCATAAATAATTGAATTAAGTCTTGTTTTCATAGAATAAAGATGAAAATATTACTTAATTAGCATATATAAATACGCGATCCAAATTTATAGCTGTGGCCACGGTTGCAAAAAGTAGAAAACATCCAAAATTATTATATCCATTAGACTCCTTCATGACGTTTTCCGAGGAGGAATCAGGATCTGCTCTCCCATTGACATATTGAACGACTCACTTTTTTGCACTTGCTTGTCAGGATGCCAACTCTTGAACACTGAACACAACAGACTGCCTTAATATGCATGGGAAAACAAATAGAAAGTCAAGCAGTAAATATTACAAAATACGCACCCTGTAGGCACATAGATCATTCTTACTCCCCTCCTAAGATGTATTATTCTTCTAAGCCCCAAAGACAACAAGGAAGAAGTCAAAAGGAAGAGAGTTCATAACTTTCCTGTTCAAATTTGAATGATACTTTGAAAATGTCTAGCTATTAACCTTGTCTTTATAGTTGTAGAAGCCCCGTAATTAAATGCTTAAATAGTCCTCGTGCTGTATATTGCTCACAAAAACACTTACTCTGCGTAGAAGTGGCCGCTGCAGAGAATGATGTTCGCAATTGTAATAAGCCATATCTCTCCTAGCTTCCATTCATGGTACTAAGTAAGGGTTGACGAACATGCATTTGTACAAGACAGTCAATAATGCACTAATTTTACAATAAGAACAGCTATAATCATCTACAGTAGGAATTCATAGACTAGAATCCTTTGATTAAGCAAGCTTTGAAACAGAAAGGTAAAGTATAAATAATCAACTTGCTTGCTTATATATTTACTTACAATGCTGTTTATATAATAACTGTCGTCCCTGGCTATAAAAGTGGAAGCAGCCTCTGGGACACACCTTGTATGTCTTATGATCCTCCTCCTCATCCCTCTAAGTCTGTCCATTCAGCCCACGGGGCGTCTTGAAACACGAAATATATGAAGAAAAAGAGTTGGGGTAAAAAAGTAAAGCTCTTTTTGATGTATTTCGTGTCTGTGTATGTCAGTCCTAGCAAAAAGTACATTATTACAGGGCTTCTGTAAGCAGAAAGATGTCTTCTGCAGTCAAGATTTGATGCTATTAAAGTCATGTTATGAATGTATATTAAACGTAAACCAGAAAATGTATAACCTCCGTATGTAGGACAGGAAACAAATTAACGTTTAAGAACGGGCCAAGTTTAAAGAGTGCCCCATTACAATTTGCGCTTCTTTCAACCTCAAAATGAGAGGATGCGAAAAATAAAGCTGAGCTTGTGCCCTGTAATTAAAACCAAGGCGCATGCCCAAAACACAAAAGAAGGCACTTTACAAGACTTTAATTATAATTCTACACCAAAAGTTCTTGTAGCGCGAAATTAGAAATTGGCGCCATTCAAAAACTTTATTCAATAGAAGTTTGAAGTAGGTGTATAGAACACTCAGACTACTATTATCATATCATTATGAGAGTGACTCGTGCAAAGTTTTATATTTCTCCCCCGTTCAAGTGTAGCTAAGCATAAGAATGACTTCAGATTTTAAGATTTTTTATTCAATAGAAAGTGACTCTGCATTAAGTGTTGCCGGGTCAAAACGATTTCCACAGATCGCCAAGATGTAAAGTTAAACTTTTTTCCTAATTGTCATCGTGCGTTTTCGTGAGAAAAAAACACGTTCTGATTAAGGTTTAATTTTCATCTTAAAACAGAATATATGCTGAACGTTCTCATGTCTGGTAAAAGGTCAAGAAAGGTTCGGGAACCATTCCAATAATTCAGAACAGGCTCTCATCAACATAGCACAGTGGTTTCAAACTAAAACAGTTTAAGCAGTAAGAGCATCAACGTATTGCATTCAAGATAAGCCACTCTGTACAAAACTGAAGTGTCAAACCACTGTGTATTTAGTTATCTCGTTGATATGTACCAACCCCCTGTACCATCATCATACCAAGGTTGATTGTACCCCTATTGACCAACCCCATACATATACATCATCATTATATTGACTTTGTAGTACTACAAGAACACCGCATTCTTATACAAATTAGGCCATTACTTGTACTCCTTTGCGGCTTCATATCCATTCTGAGTAACATTTAAATTAGATTGGTTCGAAAAAGTCTTCCTTAGATGGAATGTAGACCTTGTTTTAACAAGGCAATGTTGTAGTTGGTCAAGAGATATAAATGCGAAATTGACTATCTGCGTGGGAAGCTATCGGGCAGGTTTGAGGGAAAAAGAACGATCTTGTCGATCTCGATGGATAAAAATCAAACTGGAACAACAGTGGCTATCTTTAAACTAAATATAAGTACGTCAAATCTTTATAAAATAACATGAACCTATATAATTTGTTATAATTCAGCAGCAAAAGTCATGTGGCCTTAAAATTCGTTAATGTGATTACAACTATTGATAAAGTTGCATCCATGACTCAATTTTTAAAAGTATGCACTAATGTGTAACTGTAATCAATTCTAAAATGGTTAAATTCTCTTTAGAGAGGTTGCGAGACATGACTTCATTCCAATCTCAAGCTCCACCTCCTCCAACTCTGTAATCAGGCTCAATCCCGTAAATCCTCAAAACTCCGATCAAGGGGGTGCCGATTTTTTCGAATATAATCATGCAATCAAGTCGGCGTTTGCTTCTATTTTCAGGGGAATAATGCCATAAATATTCAAAGAGGTAACGAACGCAAGTGCTGAAACGTGAGATGGCCGTTGTTGGTAATAATATCCATTGAAGTACAATTGAACAGGCTTTATAGATCCATGGCAATGCCACATGCAGTGATTTCAGATCGGTTTCCAATCATATTCAAAAATATGTGTAATGTTGAAGACGCCGACTCGACTTCTTGATGTTTTTGAGTGTACGACACATATTTTGAGCTAGACATGCAAAATATGATCGCTTCTTCTTACTTTTTGTTGGAGTTATGCTACTTGCTGCTTCTCACGGCGATTCGACTCAGCTGACACCAAAGACTCAAAATATGGAAGAGCAACAAGGTACAACAATTTTACAGGAAGCATTCATAGTTACTTTTTTATTATAAGAATTACCTTCAACTTATCAATAAAATGTACTTTTAAGCTTTTCTGTTTACATTTTCAGACACAAGTATGCTTAAAAATTATATTTTATGCATATGCTAAAGAATATACACACTCTTGAGAAATTCTGCCCTCCCCTTTTTCCTTGTCATATTGTCACTCCCTGTTCACCCCTACAACAAGTATGGACACTTCAAAAAAGCAAAACTATTCCGACTATTTACCCATCGTCAAAAGTTCACCTAATTCTCCCACCCCGACACACACATCTTCAAAAGGTCGCAGTAGTTGTCAAGAGATGGAAGAAGGAATCATTTTATAATATGAACTTGAGAGGGGAGCAAAAAAGTGGAGGAGAAAAACCTTGACCGTGTCAGAGCACAGACAGACAACCTTCCAGGTTTAGAACAACCCTCCAGAGTCACGAAGTAAAGGAACAACAACAACCCTCCATTTTGGATCAATGATGTCTTCAGAGCATCATTACAAGGAGATCCCGACTGGATATTTTGTACCTTAAAAACAAGCATGTACAGCTTAAGTATAGGCAATATACTGTATATAAAGCCAGAACCTTACCAGCAGGGCTCAGCATCTTCTCTTCAGTCAATTAAATATCATGTACACAATGCATTGCTTGGTTGGGTGCCATCCCTTAATAAGCCTCCTTCCATCTTGAAAACTACCCCCTTTACAAAGTATAATAGCACTTTGCAACATATATATTTGAAAAGAGACTAAAGAAGGAGCAAAAAGCAAGACCTTGACTTCTATTTTAAGCAGGGTGGCTTGCCCCTGGGGTACGGGACGAATAAAAGAAGACTCTGCAGCATCTTATATCATCATCCTTTGTGCCATTGTTAATATTAGAGTTTCAATGAAAATTATCCTCTACATTGAAAGGAGACGGCAGCAGTTCTTTCATGCAGATAATTGCAAAGATTCATTCTTAGATAGTATTAAAGGTGTTTAATGTGGCTAGATATCAATGTGCCTAGTGTACATTCGCTTCGTTCTTTGTCACTTAGTTCTATCTCTCTGTTTATTCACTCAAAGGGTGAACAAAAAACTTGTTTAATTTGGGTACAAGGCAGCTGCCCGTTTTTGTGTGCGGTCGAGTACATAAAAATTACAATGATCTTGACCATGATTTGACACAAAAAGTGAGCAGTTTACACATGGAATTGGAGAGTCCAATTAAAAGGAGAAGGATTGTCGTATGGGCACAAAAAGCTTTGTCAAGGCGGCATGGTGACAAAAAACGGAATTCCATTTCACGCTTTTGAGCTTCTCCTTGGGAAGAACAATGGCACATGAGGGAGACAAAAGAAGCTCATCTTTGGCATGTATTAAAGTCTGGGGTTAAAGGATGTCCAGAGACACATTCCACAAGTAGCTCCAAATACACATTTGGTCATTTATGGGAGGGCAGAGAAATGGGCGTCATTAGACGAGACACATGCCGGACATTGCGAAAACATACCAAGTTGAGAGAGATCCTAATCAGGACAGACCTTAAGGATAGAGATGAACTTTTCTGTTTGCTCAATATGTTGGAAGAACTCTTTGACCTTTAAAATATACAAACCGCACGTACAAGAATCAATTTTCGTCGGTCATAACTTCAATATATTTCGGTGAGATCGTAAAATGTATCTGAAAATTGGTTTTCTTGAGCACGAGCTCTAAACACTTTTTAAAGCGCGTTTTGACATCTTATGACTTTTGGAGCCATCTAATTGATGGACCCGTAAAAACAATGGCTGCTGCTACCATTACCCACCCCCTGCTTGGCCCTCCATTCCATAAAGAGTTTTCTGGTAGGCGATGAAACCGACTTAAATGTGAAGATTGAATGTGAAACAATCATTTTGAGGCAACGTCTGAAAAATCATCACATTTTGACGTGTAATTTTGAAGGTCAGCTGCTTCTCTTTTTTATGATTAAAACGATCATCATCAAAATTTGGCTCGGAAAGTGTATTAAAAACGCCCAAAAGTTGCAATTTGAATCTTGTAGAGTCACGATATCTGACCATTAACACTGCTGCTGAGCATTCCGGGGCCTCTTGATGATGAGCTGAACAATCCAAATGAATGTCTTGGAAATTGAATTTGCCCTTGGCCTCTGAAGCCCAGCCAAACTTCAACTGTAATAAGCAAATTACCAGCTTAGGTCAGTTTCACTAGTTCTTGTTTGGCAGGGTCCAGATTCGAAGGCGCAAATATATATTTGGTGTATTTTTAGATCATGAGTTGTCGGTGTTTTTTGTGCCTCCGGTCGTGCGGAATGAATCGGAATAATTCGGATTTGATAAGAACCAGATCCAGGATTTTCATTATTCTTCTCACTCTGGCCTTATACAGGCATTGAAGCACAGTGGATTCATTTTGGGTCCAATATGATTTATTTTGGATTAAACTTATGGCAATATGTTAATGGAGACAATGTTATGATAATACTAGAATCCGTAGTGTGTCAAAATGTCCAGAGATGTCAAATATAGGCGGCATCCTTTTGAGTGTTCAGCAGTCAGCACACATTCCTACGCAATTTAGGATCGCCAAATTTATTAGCACTTAATTCTTAAACTATAATCACTTAATGTGTTTAAACTTGCTAGAAAATTGTACTGTCCACTCCCATATATACATAAAAAGATATATCCACTCCCCAGACTGTATGGTATTAATGTCCAATATGCAATAGTTAGCCTTCGTTTGAACGGACCCAAGAAGTCGCATCCCTGATCCATGTCCAGATCACCAATGATTCAGCCTCATTTTCACGCCAAAAATGTCTTGTAAGAAACTCAATCGAACAGGTCAAGGCCAAGAGCAAACATTTTACAAACATATTGCGCACAATCAAGCGCCTAAACGATCTCTAAACACTTCTCATATGACTTCAAATGCTAAATCTCATTCTCACGGGGCCTAAGCAGACATTTTGAGTGACAACTTGACCTCCAAAAAGCCTCTTCTCTCCCAAAGAATGCCGCGGCTATGACATGACAGGAACACCTTGGTAGCAAACGTCTTGGATTCTCTTTTTACGGCATGACAAATGCGTTCATTGTTGATCATTTTTTGCTCTATGAGATTTGAATGGGATAAAATACCTCGTTGCTCATATGTGTGAATTATCATAAATGGTTTATAGCCCGTCTTAAAAGGATGCTAAAGTCAATTAAAGCTCTATTTGTGTGCCTACAATTTGTATATTTGCGCCTCGTCCAAAGCTCGTCTCATAAACTGACCTCTAAAAATATCAATAAAAATTCCATTCTCCCGAATATGGGCATCATCTTTCCCAGAGCTATACGCATTGTTATATATACTTAGAGAGGGCAACTCTTTACTTTTATTCCTTTCTTAGAGGGAGGGCTGTAAAATTGAATCTCCCAGGCACAGTGATCTCACCGGAGATGCCTAATGGTAAATAAACTAACCCAGTGTGCATCGCAGTCGTGTGGTCATATTAACACTATAGGAGCCCAACATGCCCGCATACTCTAGCTGCCGTCGACACTCGCAATATACGATTTAATGCCCTGAGCTTCTTTTTTATCTCATGGGCTTACAATTGCCTTCTTATCTGCCGTGCAGGCTCTATGGTTTCAAGTTCAAGGGATCAAGGGATATTCCTGATCCCAGGGGGAGATTATCAGCTTGGAGAAGGAGAAGAAGAAGGGCCTCATGTGGATACACTCTCTCACCAGATGTTGCTATGATGTGTGAAGCTATGTTAGAAATTTGGATAAGCCATAGACTAAGGGGCTCTAGGTTCGAAACTCTTGCATATACAATTCAATTCAAGATTTAGGGGAAGTGTAATACTAATTTACTGTATCCGTT
This sequence comes from Tisbe holothuriae, assembly GCA_900659605.1. NCBI lineage: Eukaryota > Metazoa > Arthropoda > Copepoda > Harpacticoida > Tisbidae > Tisbe > Tisbe holothuriae. The sequence goes on along the minus strand of LR139497.1, from coordinate 16,156 downwards.
ATGATTCGATAGTTACTAAAAGGTGTATTTGTTGGTTCTTAAACTCAAATTCCCCTGGAGCATGTGTCTCCCCATATGGGGGATTTTCGCCTCCATATTTTCATTTTTTTCTATTACTCTTTCTTCGTCCAAGACAGATCAAAAAGCTGCCTAAGAATGTGAGCAAAAAACCTTTTTTTCTGCAGCAAACAATCGGCGAAACGTGTTTGAACTTGGACTTGGAATAAGAGGAATTTCTTCGAGACCTCCTTTGAGCGCAGATTCCTCTTTTGATATTTTTGACATGTGCTGCCATACATATAGTGAAGCTCAGCAAGAGTCCAATTAGGCCATCTTTTGACTTCTAAAGATTCCTTTATTGAAAAAAACGTTGCACCAGAATGGTAACAATAGTCACACGGGAAAAGGGAAGTGTAACAAGCTTGGGATAATTTCGGCTAAAAGTTGACCTCATAACGTTCCTTAATACCGACCTGTTGTATAATTTGCAACCATTTGCCGCTTTTTTGCAGCTTCCTGTCTTCAGGACATAAAGAGGAAACGTAAATACTGGAGACGGGATGAATTCAATTTGCCCAAACCACAAAGAAGCAGAGCAAAAAACGGGTCAGAAAACAGTATTAGACAATTGCTTTCGGATCCCCTGCCATGTTGCGGAAAGGAGCTTTTTTGCTTCGTAAAACCGCTCAAAAATAGCAACACCCCCTGAATAGGGTTGAATTTCAAACGCAAAAAGAGCCGACTCTTGTCAGCAAAACCAGCGAGGCACATTAACAGTAGACCGATATTAACAAGAATATTCATATAATAATCTGGTTTCGTGACTTCTTCCAATGTAAACCGTTTCATACTTTTGATACAGAGCATAGAAACAGATATTAGTACAATCTTGTACATCGTAGCAATGTTCGCCTAATGTTCATTCACCTCACACTGCGGTACAACTTTTTATTGTCTTTTTTGCACTGGAGAAAATTAAAGTCGAGCCACGAGTGTTGTAGGCATTAAAAGCAACAGCGGGAAGTCGGAGAAATAGAAAACAAAGAAGAAATAATGGCAAAAACGCCAATTTCGGAAGCTCGGTCTTTGGGGTTTGGCATTTATTGCTTGTTCCCGTTTTCTCTATTCTCTTGTGTGTGTGGTCTACTTATTCTGCACAGGCAGGGGCGGGTACACATAACCAGGAGAAAATTGGAATATGGATAATATACGCGAAACGATTTTATGCGACCATAAAAGTTGACCGGAGTTCTAGATCAATACTTCCATAAAGCGTATTATTTTAACTGTTTCTTTTGTATATTCAGAGCATGAAGCATGCATAATAATACATTATTCAAACACAACGCCGTGCCGCACTTGGTGCCATTAATGTTTACTGCCCGATAAACCAATGAAATGGCCTATGGACTAAATTTTCTATATTTATAATAGCTGGCAATACCACGGCCGCAATTATTATTAATAACGTTTATTTTACTTAAAATAAATAACAATGGTAACAGTTAAGACACTCTATGCAGCATATATCACACTTATGAAAATTAAAGTGTAATTGAATCACCGTTTATGTAACTTCGTATTCCTGTTTTATACTGCAGTGGTTTCCTTGGAAACGTACACAACTGTTGGTAGCACAATAAGTGGAATAAAGTAGAGAGTGTGTGTATATTTAGACCAAGGTAATGTTTGAAAATACGCCGATATTTAAACGGTGCTATTGTTGAATATTGTAGCGATTGTGATGGAGAGCGAAAAAGCACTTTCATCATTATAGTCAAAGTTTTTCTACAGTCTGGTAGCTAATAATTTATTAATGCCAAAGCCTTTGGCTTACCAACACAGGAGCTAGGAGGGCCTACCTCAGTCGTGCTTTCAGTCTATAACCCGAAACAGTCCTTGACAAAAACAAAGTGTTTCTTTTGGCATAATGACAATGTTGCAGGGACAGGGAGGGGATATATTATTAATAATGCCAACGTCTAAAAACACATTACGTGCATAGTTCTGACAAATTTCCAGCAGAAAAGTTTTCCAATTTTGACAATATTTTTTGTTCCTCCATATCGGGGTCAACTGGATCTAAGAGGGCTGAGGAGGAGAGCTAAATAAATAACTCATACCGTGAGAAGAGGAGTCCTTGCCATATTGATTTCCTTTGGTTTTACTTCACATAATATTAGATTCATGGCGTGACTGAGAACGAGAAAGGAAAAGCCACAGTAGTTGTCAGAAATGAAAGGTGAAAGCAACGAGGAAAGCTAAAGCTGCTGCACATACAATCAGTCTTGGAAGAAGACACATCATGTTAAGAAGTGATTACTGATATGGAGCCGAGAGCGCCCCTCCCGCCCATTGGCGGCGTTGCCTCCCAGCGGCCGCTGTCGACAAGGGGCTCAACGGATCCATGGCCGACGGATCACCCAAAGCAGGACGCGTCAGCAGCGTTGCCAGTGATTAATATGCCAGGACAGATGACTGAGGAGAATGATAATGAAGGTAACTTCTTCAAATTTGTACATGATTCAGATTTACCATCCAGAAGGTTAGACAAGATAGGGAAATGTCAGCTAGAGAAGGATACATTATGGTAGCTGCAAGGCTGGCACTATAGCGAGTAGACTAAACAATATTGCGTCATTGCCTAACTTCTTTGTGAAGTAAGATCAGTGTCAAATATGTTTTCCTATTTATGACTCATTTATATAAATTTCAAGCCTTTCCAGACCCGACCAAGATGACGATGACCATCACAGGCGACGACGAGCAGCTCGTGGGCGAGGAAGACGACGACGAAAGCGGAGGACTACTCGCTAAAATAAAGTCGACACTCTGCTGCTGCATAAGAAAGAAGAGAGACGAGGACGACAGTGAAGACTAAAATGTCTTTCAGAAGGAGATGAAAACAACTTCCAATTGTTAATATTATGGGTTAAAAGGTACAAAATATAGAGTCTTATGGAGTGGAATCCGCTGTTTTGGCAGCAAAGTGTCGGAAATGTGTCCGTGATGGTGTCAAAATAGCGCAGAAGCTTGCTCATTTTTTGCTCCAAATCACGATCTTTTTGGTTCGTTTTTGCGCTCGTATATAATAATAATAAACACATAACTACTAGTTTCAAGGGCGCAAAAATGAGATAAAATAGGAAATGGGGAGTGAGGGGGAGAAGATACAAGCCAGAAAAAAAAACATAAATTTCAGCCATGTTTTGAAAGCCCTGCACTTAGAGTGTCACAAAAAAGACTTTGCAGACGGCAAAAAATCCAATTTTAGCAAATCTTTACTTTTTCACACTCGGGCATGATATTTTCTTCTTCTTCCAAACTACTATCATGATTTGTGCCTATTTCTTCAAAATGTAGCTGGTTTATGGTGGCAAAAACGATTTTGAGACTGTAGAAGGCGACGCTTGATGCTTTTACAGTGGCTAATAAAGTCATAAGATCATGAAAATGAAAATGAAGAAGAAAGATGCCTAAAATGTCTCATTCAAAATGCTGTCTTTCAAAGTTTATTTATTGAAATACAGCCCATAAGAAGTCAATGGCTATACATTTCCCTAAAACTGATAATATACACTCTTTTTCCAAGACATGCTCGAGGCTAAACTCATACTCGCCTCCGAAATCAAGTAAAAGAATCCTTCTTCTCCATTCCAATATCCCAGAGCGATCGAGGCGAAACGAAAACGTATGAGGGGTTTTATGACGACTAGAGGGCGCAGCAAAAAGTGGTTATTATTATACAACAAAGTTGGTTTTCGTCTCAAAGAAGCCATTCATTGGGATATAGAGAGCTTCTTTTTTTATAATAATAAGGGTCAGTTCAGGCAAGGAATTTGTCGTGAAAATGAGTCTTTGACAACAAAAAAAGACGAAACACCGCCTACATAAAAAGCAAAGCTTATATGGCCTATTGGGAAAATTGGCAGAGGGGACTCTCAAGTCCAACCGGGGCAATTACCTCAGCTTCGTTTTTGGGAAGAAGCAACAACACAGAAGAAGGATTTATGGGAACGCCGTTTCAAGTCTCTTGACCAGAAAGTGAAGAAGATACGGGACCTGATTGGAGTTGGCGCCGCGCCCAAAAGTGTTGTTTGAGGAACTCTGGAGAGAGATTAACTTTAGTTATGCTGGATTAAGATTGATATTCGGTAGTGCACAAACGTCTTGAGAGGAGGATTTTATTGGTTTAATCCGGTTTGCTATGCCGAGTTAAATGAGATGTTGAGTGACTTCAAATTGAGTTCAAAGGAGGCAAGCTTAGGTCAACATAAGTACAATATAATATAATATAAAATATAATATAAAACCGTTCCATATCCTGCTTAACTTATGTTTACACAGGCTGAACAATTACTATGCGATCTAGTATAATTATATCCCCTCATAATTCGTACTTTCTTGCCAAAGGAAGCATTGACTTACCTGAACGAAAATAATACACTAATAAAGCACACAGACCCAAAAAATCAAAAAATGAGGGTAACCCATTCTCCTTCTCTTTTTTATCTCTGTCTAATATGGGTACTTTGGCACCAATAACTCTTTTCTTAAAACGACAACGGATGAAGAAGAAACTGAAGATAAAACTTCATCTGGAAGTAGGATATAAAAGTTAATATTGTCATTAAACTTGTTGAAATATAACAATTTATGCTTGCTTCAGGTTCAAATTTCTCAAATGCAGAGATGGGTCTTGCATTCATTCATAGAATGAATGGCAAATTATTTAGCCAATAACAATTAAAGTTTACGTTTCCTCTGAGGATATACAAATTGTTATTCTCCGACCCATTTCAATATATCGGTCAT
>LR139497.1:0-11244 GCA_900659605.1 Tisbe holothuriae | reverse complement strand
GCCAATAACAATTAAAGTTTACGTTTCCTCTGAGGATATACAAATTGTTATTCTCCGACCCATTTCAATATATCGGTCATTTTGGGTTAGGTTACAAACCAGGTCCCTGAAATTAGACGGGGCTGAAGTGACATTTTCACTGCAAAGGGTGGTCATTAAAAGTCATAAAAATCGGGCACTTTGTTTTAATTTTTAGGTCGTTGCTTCCAAAATTGAAGGGATCGAAGGAAGAATAAAATTAACCGAAATTTGTCCCTGCTGAATTGGATATCAGATCTTGTGAGTAATAAAATATACCTTTAATTAAGCCAGAATAGACCTACTATAACACAAAACAATGTAACCAAACCGTTACACATCCAATTAACTTTAATCATGTAAGAAGTATGCATAAAGAGGTAACGTTTAAAAAGGGTTTTCACCTCGTAAATCAAAAGCCGAAAACACTCGCGGATGTTGAAACTACTTTTCTTTCTTGCCAGACGTGTCCACATGTCATAATGTGACAGATATTCTCGCATACGTGCATTTATGGGATGGAAGTGGATTGTGAGTATGAAAAAAAATTCTAGTAATAGTAAGTAATGTGCCATTTGTAATGCAAAATCTATAATAAATATAGTTATACATATGGTTAGTGTAACTATAAAAATCCATTATTATATACTACAGTATATTATTTAATTTAATTTTTTTATCAATTAGACAATTATCATATCAAAACAGCACACAATTTCCCCGTACACTGTTAACTATGCTATAAAACGAGTATGGTACTAAATTATATGTACCTCAGCTTCCCATGTATGACCGCGCCGGATCTTTGCATATGTGCGAAACGAACACCGAAAGGAGAGAAGAAGATGAAATTGATTTGTGACTTGTCACCAAAGATTTCTTCAAAATGTTCGACGTCAGCTTCAGCGTGAGAAAAAAATAAGTAAAACACGTGCAATTGATTTCAAATATATCCTTTATATTCCCATTAATATATTGTTTCATTTTTTGTACTCTATTTCTCCTTTACAATGATAAAATGACTCGAATATATCTTCTAAACTTAATATCACATCATACGTATAATAAACTCCATATATAATCATATTTGGTCATTGTTTTGAAAGCTTTATAGTCCCCATCATAACTCCTTCTCTGCGTCCAGGACCTTTGTCGGGGTCGGCTTCTCCTCCGAGTCGGAGGCGTGCTGCGGCTCCTCCGAGGACTTTCTCCGTTCGGAGGAGGATCCCTCATCTCGCCTCCGAGCCACATTCGGACTGTGCTCTGGACTGGGAGGAAGAGACGCTCTCATGAGATCCTCAATCCGATCCATGACCTCTCGAACATGATCCTGAAAAAAACGGAAACATTAACAATAGATGAAACATTCGCTTTATTAACGAGGTAATCATTACAGGAATACGATGGAAACATTAAGTAATAAATTAAAATTTAAAGTCACCTTATCAAGCATGGTGACCCTCTCCACCTCTTCCAGCACCTCCTCCATTGCACAGCTCCCCTCACCCGACGCCTCCGCCTTCACCGGCGTCGACGTCTTCTTCGCCACCTCGGCCGACTCCAACAACGGCCGCAACGTCGTCAACACGGCAGCCGCGGCGACCAAACTCGGCGCTAGCGACGAGAACGCGTGATGCGCCGAGCACATTGTGATGAGCGTCTCGGAATGGCCGCGGATGAGCGCGGGGGTCAGCTCCGTGTTGCTGTCCGCCACGTGGCCGATGACCCGGTTGATGATGTGCTCGATAAAGTCGGATGCGATGACGGAGCTCATGTCCCAGTCGAGCTTGGACAGCACGAGCACTTCCCACTCCTGTAATGAACGTTAATCAATAGTGCACGTCATAAAAAGGTGTAATTATCGGATTATAGGCTGTGTTGTTGTTGATGCAGTGAGTCCAATATCCGCCAAGGAGCTGTCTGTCTCTTGTCAGTTCCGGAGCCGCGTAATAAATATCGGCCAAATAATGAGAACTCTAACAGGAGCAGACAACCCTTGGAAGAGAGGAAATACCATAGATATGACGTCCAGAGTGCCTGAAATGTACACATAATAATGCAATAACGTACCATGATATCAACAAGCGTCATGTTGAAGTCCGAGTACTCGACGAGCCTCGCCGCCGGCAGCGGCTCATGCTCCCGAACCTTCCACGCCACCATGAGGCAGACCGCGCCCAACAGCTGCAGCTGCGACCGGAGGATGGCGCACACGCTGAGGAAGCGGTCAAAGTAGTTCATGGCGAGGCAGAAGACCTCGGGTTGGGCGTCCTGGTCCAGGCAGATCTCCAGCATCCAATCGGCCACCTCCTTGCGCATGTGGGAACGGACTTCTGTCTGGATGGCTTGGAAGTAGTTTGGACACGCTGAAAGTACATTAAACGTCAGTAAAATGTTATCATAAGTAAGCTTAAGTTAATGTTACCTGGCAGGTATCTGCTCTCCTTCCGCAGTAGTGTCCGTAACACCCGATCATCCTTAAATATGACCGGATCGTTGTATGCCCTGATGGTCTGCTGGGGCATGGCACCCTGGGTGGGCGTGCCAGGAACCGGCACTGGTGACGACATTGTTGCTTCTTCTTCTTCTTACTCGTTCTTCCTCCACACCCCTTTGGTTGCCAGCATGGCGAACAGCGTTTGAATGGTATGATGATGATACGTGGTCTAACTTTCGAAAGGGGGAAGTTGCAGCAAGGGGAGGAGGAGGTTAAGGTAGGCCCGGTGCACGTAGGTGCTTTGTCAGTCTGCTCTGTGTGAAGTAGTTGATGAAGGATCTAGGTGATATGACCTAAAAATCCGATCGAGGCGGCGGCGGCGCTGCTGTCGCTTCTCCTCCTGCCTGTCGTCGTCGTCGTCGTAATCAGAGAACGGAACAGAGATGTTCACCCAGTGAAAGTGCTCGAGGTAACTGAAGAAGAGGGGAAGGAAGGAGAGAAGAAGGCAGCTAAAGACGGCGAGGCAGGCGCTCCTAGCTTCAACCCCTCTAGCAGTGCTTGAGCCGCCGACTCTCTTCAGCGGCGTGTGAGCCTGCGAACAGGCCGATAAGACGGGCGCACCGAAGCTGAGTTGTCGTAGTCGCACACACACACGCTAGTACACTCAGCTCCAGACATCCAGACGAAGATCTCTTTCTATGCTTCACACTGAGCCTGGCTTAAGGTCTTTCTTCTTGCACGACGGCTTTGTCTGCGGCGGCGGCGTGCTAGGTCCGGGGCTTGAATGTACATTGCACACAGGGGGAAAAAAGGTGGTTGGAGGAATAGAAAAATAAGTTGTGGGAGGATTTGTGCTCTCGATAACACAGCTACTGTGACATGCTTGGGATGATGACAATTGTTGGCAAAGAGAATCTTCTTTGGAGCGTCTTCGTTTTATGTTCTCACAGGAAGTTTAGAAGGCGAAAATGTACTCTTGTGGTTTGACAGGAAGTGGGATTTTGCAATATATGCTGGAGAGAGGATGTAGATGAGCTGACAAGGATCTAAGGAGAGAAGGGTGGAGGAAGAATATATTATGAGACGACTCTTGGGGTGGCCTAAGGAAATTGAGAATATATCCCGCTCAGGACAGAAGCAGCTGCCGTATAATGAGTTTTCAGGCCATACACCGCTAATGGAAATGTTTACTATGCACAATATGAGGGTGGCATATAGTCATCATAATATGTTTGTGCCTTAATTAACGGGTTTACTCAAAAACTCCCATTAAATCTGCTTTAATTAAGGGCTTCTTTTCGTGCTACCATTTTAGAGGTCATCCCTCATACCACCAACGCTGTCTCTTTCTTTCTTTTCCGTCACCCCCAAAAAGCGCCACCCTGCTGTTTCACATGCTCGAAATAGCGTCTACGAGTGCATGGCCGTAAAGAAGGTTCTCTAGGCACGACACATTTGTGCTCCCGTTTCCTGTGTCGGGGACTCACTGATGTTATAAGAGAGAGAGGGAAAAACATTAACCTTGAGACGAGAATGAAAAAAGTTTGGAAAAACTGCACTCAATTTTAGAGTCATGCAATCATGGATATGTCAGAATGGATGCTATAGTTTTAGATCTAGTAAGTTAAGTGCCTTAACATACTACTTACGAAAAAATAAAAAAACGTTTAAATTTTTAGCCAAAGTTGAGACACTTAAGTTCTATAGACAAATATTTTGTTATTTGCTCAGTAATATTCTAATTCCTAACATCTCTCAAGTTCTCTCTCATGTGATTCCCTCGATTTGCAGCTGTTGTTTTGATCATCCCACCACCACCGCGAGGTGTTATGTGGGTCAGATGTGAACTGGAGCGGAGGCCAAAAATCTCATATCGATGACTGATTGGATGCTTCAGAAAAAGGCTTAAAATTCGTTCTACAAAGAATGCAGTGACGAAATATGTTTTTCAAGAGTTTAAATTGCTTTTCTGGCTTCTGGGCGATAGCACGTAATTAACGCTCTACCTGCCACAGAAAATCCCTTTAAACCATGGAGCTACAACAACAAAGTCATAACAGTTCAATAGGTCTTCTTAACCCTACCATTGAGGTACAACACAGCGCTATAGCACGCCAATGTTTAAAGCCATATACCAGGAAATGCCGTGGAAAACATGTCAAAATCGCTTCTCCTTTGTGTTGTTATTCCTTCTGCTCTATAATTTTCAATTCATATACGCAGGTTGCATGCAGAGCACTTTTATTGTCAATTTCATTCTTCATTTTCGCTCAATTGCTTTTGTGGAGAGAGAGAGAGAGAGAGAGAGAGAGAGAGAGAAATCTTGTTTATTTCCCATTTCTTTTACGCAAGGGTGAAAATGTTGTTTTGAAACGTATAAATGCAATCTGAAATTTTGTGGCTGATTCTTTCTTCCATTCACATGTGAAACACTTTTGAACAGGTTTGAACAGAATCAATCGTCCGGAAAATCGGATTTTTATTTGAAGATTTTGAGAATTTTTGGGTCAGACGGGAAACGAATAAAAATGCAGAATTATTATTATCCAATTTCCGTACAGGAAACATGTAAACAAACCAATTATTATTCCGTTACTAAACCTGACCATTTTTAAAGCCCCTGTGATTTTCGTATTCCCATGGTCCAGAAACTAAAAGTGAAACGTCCATAGAAACTTCCTTCTCCCCCTCCATGAAATATAATCATATATCTTGGGCCCTCCTCGGGTTTTGGACACATTTCCTTTTAATGCCATTCTATCTTTCCATTTCTTTTGCCAAGGCCTTAATCATCCCTCTTTTCAAAGCCTCCATTGACAATTTCTCAAATTTCAAAGCTTTTATTTAAATTCAAAGAATGGAGATTTCGAAATAAAACCATCGATAAAATGGCAGCAACCTTGAACGTTTGGAAATGGGATCCCCACTCAATTTGTTAACTGCATAATTATAACGTGTTGTGTTAAGAACAATCTTGTAATTGCATGTATCCGTTCACCCGCTCTTTAAGCTAATCAGGAGGAGAAAAATCGCTTCCCATCAGAAAAGGTGTTTTGTTTCACGTTCAGTGGAGGTGGGTCGGTAATTAATATTCCAAAGAGTCTTCGTTTAGGTAAATCGACAAGTGATTGGAGGAATGTGTTCACAAGAAATATGCCAATCTGTGAGACTCGGACAAAGACAAAAAGGGCTCGTAAAGTAGGGCTCATTATTCCGCTGTCAAGAAGCATTGACCTGCTATGCAAACGTAATTCTATGGATAGACAACAGTTGAACATGTCACTACATATTGATTGGTTTATGGTCAGCAGACATTCTTTTAAGAATTTTCACCCCGTATTTAAAGCCTTTTTGCTGCTCCGCCTACAGTTCCACTTTAGTAGCTTTCCCTCTCCATTACAAAAGGTATGCAAATTAGGGTTGCTGTCTTTAAGACATTTGAAAGGTTGAGTGAGTCTTGCTTCACTTTTGGATAAATTATTGCACCTTGTTAAGACATTATTTATACAACATGGGCGTGTGCTGCAGGGAATAAATGGAAGAAAATGTGAATATGGGTCAAACATGGAAATTGAGCTGAATAATCTATCAGAAGTAAATGTGCCCATTTGGAGTGCCCCGCCCTAAAGTGTGTAGTAGTCATTTAAGAAGCTTGAAGTTTTAATGACATACACATGTTTCAAGAATGTGAGCCTTGTTCGTCTTAAAGTATTGGTCACAGTATGCATTTTATTGGTATCTGGGTGTGGTTCCCATGTATAAAATAATCCAACTTTCGTCACGACTTCTGTCAAACTCTGTTACATCTCAATTAAAAGACTGCTTTCAAAAGGGCTAATCCTGGAATTAAGGTTTTCACATGAACAATTGAGACTAAAATAGCCTGCGTCACTTTCCCGTAAAACACAATTTAGAACCAAATGTGAAACAAAACAACAAGGGAGTCATTTTGTGCTTTCAGGCGTGAAGGTTAAATCCAAATACATCCCCCAACCCTTGTACAAAAGCTCATGTGTATGTATTCTCTCTACAGCTACCTAGTTTTAATAGTCAAATTCGGAAAAGAGAGAAGGAAGGCAACTGTTAAACAAACTGAATATAGTCATTGTCCTTAAAGAGATCATGGAAAATAGTCTACATAAGAGTTGCCTTAAGGGTTGCCAGCTGTGAATCATACGCACGTCGCCCATTCGTTCCAGAAGAAGAAGTCCCTCAACTCAGCTCAGCTCTCTTTTGTCCAAGTAGTAGCTTTTGGAATCCTGAATAATAGCGGGAGCCGTCGACATTAAAAGATATTTCCTCGTGAGGGAATCGAATTTCAGAAAGAATCACATACGAACACCGAGACTTGTTGTGTATTGAAAAAGAGCTGAAGAAGCTCAAGGTCAAAGGGAGGGATGAGTCAATGCGAAAATGGGGTTGATTTCAGACTGTATGCATCATTTAAAGTAGAGCAGACAAACAAAAACATGGACAGTTCATTTTCTCCCACCAAGACCTTGAGTCGGATTGAATAATAACCCCTTTATCTAACATCAGTTGTGTCTAAAAATAAGCAACCCCAATTTTTCCAGACTTTAACTCCCCCAAGGTCGTCGGATTTTTGAGCTTCTTTTTGATTCAGGTCGTTTTTCATCATGAGAACAGAAGTTGGAATTATACACACACGGGGGATATAAGAAAACTTAATTTCGCCCTTGAAAATCCAGTCTACCAAATGTCACGGGGAGATCTATGATGTTATTACCATTGCTATGTACATTATTTTATCTGTGCAGAGTGCATATTAAAATAATAACGTTGTAGAGAGACTGGTCTAGCGTGTAATTGAGTGGTTGTAGTCATGCTACGTGCATTATAAGGGGGTGGAGTCTGCTGAAATATAAGAACATAACTCACCCCTCAATGATCATTTTTAAACTCTGTTGTAAATATAAATTGACCCTCTCATATCAGTATAAATATTTCCAATAATACCTTGCAGTATGAGTTGAATGTTATAATATAGCAAAAAAATATGAAACATAAAGCGCTTTGTGGAAGTATAATAATTATATTCGTTTGGTACTTTTTATATTGTATTAATGTTTTTGTACTAAAGAAAGAGTTCAATGACATGATGTCAAATCGCCGCTAATGAGCTTTCAAGACATTGAAGAAACTTCTGATGAGGCCGAATCGTGACACTTTTCACCCGAAAATATATTTCCCAGACTGATGCAAAACTGGAAAATAAATAAGAATGTCTAGACATTAAATCTTGCTGCTCTGTCACCAAGAGAGGGGATTTTTTTTGCAATACTTTAGAGTTGTTTTGGCGAAATTGAAACAGGCTTTTTTCCGCTGCAAATTGGAGATTTTGCTGAGTCAGAAATGCTCGTAAAGGGACACTGACCTCTACATTAAAATTAGCCTTTATTTTATTGTCCATTTTATTCTCTACTACAGTCGGCATTTTTCCTGTGTAGTAGTAGTTGCATCGATACATCTTCTAAGAACGAAATAACGTTGACATTTTATCACAGATCCAAAAATATATTTGTGTTGTCCGAAATGCATTAAAATTCCTGCCTCAAAACACAGAAGGAATATATCTCGTTTTAACAGGCCTATTCTAAAAAAAAATAAGTTAAGTGGCCGCCATATCTCAGCTCATCTTACTGAAAGACTACACGACTAAAGGGCATTTCTCGTTTGCCATATTGACGTTCTATGATTTAGTTTTGTTGTCTGGCAACGACCTTAATCAGAAAAATACATTTTTCCAACTGATAATGTTATTCCAAGAGTCTGGCCTTGGACAACATGTGAACTTGAAACTATTCCATAACGACATCGATCAGCAGAAGACAAACTCTCATCGTCTATGAATATGTGACATGTCTTCGCTCAACATTCTGCAAAAAGCTCATCTTGAGCTCTCTTGGGAAAATAAATCGCTCGCAACTTCTTTGCAATAAGACGTCTGTAATGTGATATTAAAGTTATGGAGACGTGCACAGTGGGTTCGGAGTGATCATTATATACAATAAATGTAGAAATGTGAAATCCACTGTGATGTATGATAATAAAAACAAACATGGAGCATCAATTGTCGCTTTGATTTCTTTTTCTCTTGGGGTCAATCAACTCGAATGTGAGTTACAAGTTCTGTCTGTGTAAGTGACGGGGCCACTTTGTCAAATTTTATGTGGATTTCGCAGTTTACTATGAGACTAATAATACCATTTTAAGTCTCAAAAAGAGCTCATACATTTCATAAGAATAGTTGTTGTCTACACTTCTTATTGTTTTACAGGACAACATTCCAACATTGTGGGGTGCATCGATTGTTTTATTGCATACTCCAGCCAGCCGATTCTATTACGTTATTATCCTAACCGCATATGAATGTATCCTTCTCCTACCACAATATGAGTTCTGGGCCTAGTCAGAGGTCATGTCAGTTAGATAAAATTCGTTTATATTCGCACAGCAGGATTAGACACGTTTCTAATTACGACAAGAGAAGAACGGTCATAAAAATACAGGAGAATAGTGTACTTGAACTTTGAAGCCAATCATAGAAGGCTGTAAAATATAACCTTGTTTATGTTGTGTACCTTGCAAGCAAAAACCTGCTAATCAAATGTTGCATGATCTTTTTAGGGAGCCGTTTTATATTGACTATCTCTTCTACGTTTTACGATGCAAAAAACGTTGATTAAATAATGACTTTAAGGCCTTCAAAAATGCGTGTTCGTTAGACGTGTCTGGGGCTCACACAAAAGGCATTTTTGCCAAAATGTCAGACTTGGCTCGACAGCCGCATAGATTGCGATAATAATAAACAAGAGGAGGAGGAAAGACGTTAGTTAGATGGAGTTTGTAAAAAAGGGACCTTGATATTAGTGCGAAATCGTAGAGAAATCGAAGTTACAAAGCATTAAACCCAGTCAATATATTTATTAAAGTAACTTAATTCAGAAAGATGTCTAAATATGCCCTAAAGTATTTAAGTAAGTCCTCAACCCCTTAGCTAGTTCTCTATGATTTCGCAAAGTCATCCCCGTATGCACTTGTAGGCCTGGAATCCCCCTTTGCCATTTCATAAACGGCCAAGAACGAGCGATCATTCTTTTCTTCTTCTTCTCCATTCTCTCTTTCTTCCATACTTTACATCTCACATAACAATGGCATAGTCAAGCGACAACGACGGGTAAATGTAAACATTAAACGGAATGTAGCCCTATATATATACCCCCATACTTAAATTTTAACCCTTCCTTTGTAAATGCATACGGGGAGTATTTTACCCTTATGTGTTCAATCTATGAAGCTATTTGTCACCACAAAATACGTCCGATTAACGTTTATATGACAGTAGCACTCATAACCGTCCTTTTCCTGGGCCTACTCCATTGCAATTTCTGTAGGCCCGGAGCCATTTTGCGAGCTAGGCCTTCGGGCGGCTAGACAAGACTGTCCAGACGGCAGTCGTAAATATAATTCCTCTGGACAATGATTACTAGCGAGAAAGGAAAGGGTATTTTTGGAATATATTTTGAGCCAACTCATTCACTTCTGGGGACTGTAATTTCGTATGAATGGAAGGACGAAAACGACGTCCGAATGGGCAAAATAATCATATTTGTTCCGTGTCCAATTGCCTCTAATTAAAAATATCAGGGTTAAATTTGCAAACCGTCAGTTTTTGCGCATCAGTTGAACGCAAAACGACCGTTAAAATTGTATCACGATCATCGCCTTTGGGCCATAAAGACTATTGCAAACATTTTTGCACACATATGAAGACAGAGATACATCGTCGTCGTTAGGCTGTATTGCCAAAAAGTTCGTTAAAATGCCTCCGCGGGAGCAATTCCAAAACCGCAAATGGAAAAATACCGACGGCTAAAGTTGTTTGTTCGGCGAAAGGAATTGTATTAAATTCGCGGACATCATCCACCTCTCGTGTCCGGTTTAATAACCTGTCAACTTAGCCATAAACTCGGCTCGGTCACATGGGCAAAAAGTGTCGGCGGGGCTCTTTTGAGAGGCTTAAAATGGTATTAAAGTGGGGATTGTAAGGCCTCTTGGAGTATTAAGAGAGAGAGTGGCCTTGAAAATATATCATAATATCAATCAAGAAGATAAATGTTAAATCCGGTCGTAATTTAGAGGATTTCTTTATTTTTGAGACACGAGCTTAGGAAATTATATGTCGTTTCTCTAAATATAATTTCTATGCTTATGAATGAAACTGCCTGACAAATGCTATAATAACTATTGTTACTACAACTCATTGCATCCCTAAAATACATACGTATGCGCCCATTTGTACAAAGAATATAGCCTAAAATATTCTCCTAAAACTGAGCTCTGAGACTTTGATTCCCCTCTGTGAAATCAATCTCTCTGCCGGCAATGTTGTCTTGGATTGTGTTGTTTTCATTTGAAGACATGTCTTCTTCTCAATCTCAACCCGTCATCGGAGTCAGTCTCTGACACACATTTTTGGAAATATATTGAAGGAAGTGCGAGGTCATCAGTCGTCGATATTGTCACTTAACGGGTACAAATTTGTACATTTTAACCGATTTTCATCTTTATATTAAAGCAACAATCTTTAATAATCGTACGTTCGAAACGTGGAAAATTACCGTTGATGCCTCGAAAGCTCAAAATATTATTATGATCCTCTATCGGCAGTATTTCCTTTGATGTCTGACTCCCCTAAACAGTCTGGCATTTGTCTGCGCCTTCAAAGATCCCACACGAAGCTTATGAAATGAATAATCGGGGCCTCT